>JABUQX010081446.1:17500-19320 GCA_015478945.1 Trachelipus rathkii
TCGTAACTTAAAAGTGAAGAAATCACAGTTTATATTCACTATACATTCTAGAAGCACAATAACTGGTTTGCGTGAGCCGCGTGACATGTGTCCGTTAGTTAGTTAGGGTAACTTAGCAAAAATGTTTCATTACCTTTTTTTTTAACTTTAAGATAAACGGAATAGTAAATTAATTATGGAGTTAGTTCCTGAAGTTTTCACTTTTCAGTAGGGTGGAGTTGGAGTCTAAAATTTTCCAGAGGGTGGAGTCGGAGTCAAAGTAGGTAATTTTCAAAAGGATGGAGTCGGAATCGGTTATTTTCAAGAGGTCGGAGTCAGAGTCGGAGTCCGTAATTTTGAAGAGGATGAAGTCGGAGTCGGAGTTGGAGTCGGAAAATTTTGAACCGACTCCACAACCCTGGTGGTAACGTCACCATTAAAAAACCCCATTCGGTGTTTCAGGTTTAATATTTATTCATATTTTCGAAAATTGTTCAAGAATTTCACTTCAAAGAAATTTTACTACTACAATTTTTATTTTTTAAAAAATAAAGTTCAAAATTATATATATATATATATATATATATATATATGTTATTATATATATATATATATAATTATAAATATATATATATATATATATATATATATATATATATATATATATATATATATATATATATATATATATATATATATATATATTTATATATATATATTTATATATATAAACATTATATATATATATATATATATATATATATATATATATATATATATATATATATATATATATATATATATGTTATATATATATATATTGATAAAAATAACTCCTTAAGTAATTTCCACTCTGCTGGGATTAAACCTGGGTTCAGACACCGCGTATGATCACGCCGCCACGATGGAAGAATGCGAGAATGTGCCTTGAGCCACACGCCACTGCGGTGAGGTGTAGAAGGATGAGCAGCTATCTTATCAATACATAATATTCCCCGGTTTAATAAGTATTTCACTCTGTGCGGTGCTCTGTTTGACCCTACGCCCGAGTGTGGACGGGAAGAGCGCGTTGTGGTTCCTGTTTGGTGGGTGATATATTCACTACAGGAACATTTCTCGCGTTCTTCTTTTAGTCCATCGTGGCGTAGTGATCAAACACTTACGCGGCCATCTGCTAGGGCCCAGATTCAATCCCATCAACCACTCCGGTGAGGTGTGAAGGATGAGCAGTTATCTTATCAATATATATATATATATATATATATATATATATATATATATATATATATATATATATATATATATATATATATATATATATATATATATATATATATATATATATATATATAGCCCAATAATTGTGATAGACCCTCTTGAAAAAGGTAAAAATCATAAAATTTTACAAATCTGTGTTACACACAATATCTCACAAATGCAATATGAGATGCAAAAACCGGTTACATTTTTAGGTTCTAAAGAGTTTAGAATTATTATTTCAAATTTAAATAAATAAAATATGCTTTCAATAACTCTTGTTACTTAAGGTATTGCAATTTTATAGATTTTAATTCAGCACTGAATTTCTTCAATACAATAATAGTATATATATATATATATATATATATATATATATATATATATATATATATATATATATATATATATATATATATATATATATATATATAAAGAATATATATAGTTATATATATATATATATATATACATATATATATATATATATATATATATATATATATATATATATATATATATATATATATATATATATATATATATATATATATATATATATATATATATATATATATATATAT
>JABUQX010081447.1:0-10000 GCA_015478945.1 Trachelipus rathkii
CCTAAATCATTTCGTTTCCGTGCTCAAGTTTAAAATTACTGACATCTTTGTACTGTGTATATAAAAAAAAAAAATTATCGCAAGCTGTACATTTAATCAACTTGTAAATACTACAATTTCCCATATGATACAGATATATGATAGCACAGTTCATTTACTAAAAAACATTAAGAAATCGGCGGTTCCCTAAATTCATCTTGCCGTGTGTCTTGCTTCAAGTTTAAAAAGTACGAAATCTTTGTAATCGTGTCTATAACATAAAAATCGATCCGCTAGCCTGTATATTTTTAATTCAAACTTGTAGAATACACAATTTCCCATATGATTACAGAATATGACTAAGCATAGTATTCATTACTAAGACATTAAGGAAAGTTTCCCTAAATATCTTCGTTGTCCTTGGCCTCAAGTTTAAAGTTACTACATCCTTTGATATCTGTGTTATAAACAAAAAAAATGATCGCTAGCTGAAACTATTTTAACTTTCAACTTGAAATACTACAAATCAACATGATACAGATTACATCGCTGGCATATTCTGGATTACTTTCATTAAAGAAAGTTTCCCTAAATCATCTTCGATTGTCGTGCTCAAGTTAAAAGTATACACAGAGTAAATCTGTGTATAGTTAACAAAAAAAAATGATCGTAGCTGTTACATCTTTTTAATTCAACTGTAAAAACTTACATTTCCCATCTATGATACAGATATATGCATAAGCAAAGTTTCATCTTACTAGACAATTAGAAAGTTTCCCTAAATCATCTTCCGTGTTATACTGAGGCTGAAGGTGATTGGAACTAAAAGCAGTAGCAACTCTTTAGATATATATACAATAAAAATCCATCGTTTAACCGATACCAGTTTTAATTCAACTTGTAAGAATACTACAATTCCCATATGATACAATTATATGGATAGCACAGTCTCATTTTACTAGACATTAAGGAAAGTTTCCCTAAATCATCTTCGTTGTCGTGGCTCAAGTTTAAAATTACTGACATCGTTGTATCTGTGTATGTATTATACATAAGTAAAATCGATTCGCTACTGATCTATTTTAAGTTCTAAGTTGTAAATACTACAATTTCCTCTATAGAATACATGATTATATGGATAGCACAATCATTTACTAGGACATTAGGAAAGTTCCCTTAAATCATCTTTCCGTTGTCCGTGCTCAAGTTTTTAATAGTTAGCTGACATCTTGGTATCTGGGTACGTATAACATAAAAAATCGATCGCTAGCTGTACATTTTTAATCAACTTTAAATATCCTACAAATTCCCCATATGATACAGATATATGGATATCACAGTTTCATTTACTAGACATTAATGAAAGTTCCCTCAAAATCATCTTCCGATTGTACCTTGCTCAAGTTAAAAGTTAGCTGACCATCTTTGTATCTGTGTATTATAACATAAAAATCATCGCTAGCTTACACTTTTAAATTTCAACTTGTAAATACACAAATTTCCCACTTATCCGAACACGATATATTGGATTAACTAGCACCAGTCATTTTACTAAGACATAAGGAAAGTCTCCATGAAATCATCTTCCGTTTCCGTGGCTCAAGATTATAAAAGTTACTGACATCTTGAATTGCTGTGTATTATTGAAACAAAAAATCGATCGCTAGCTGTACATTTTCTAAATCAACTGTAAATAACTACAAATTATCCCAATATGATACAGACCAAATTATGGATAGAGCACTAAATTTTCATTTAAAACAGAACCCAATTAAGGAAAGTTTCCCAAAATCATACTTCACGTTGTTCCTGCTTTCAAAATAATTATAAGAGTCTTACATCCGACAGTCTTGTAATCCCTGTGAGATATTAAGGATATAATTTCACCTACATCTATAAATAAAAAACCTAATTCCGCAATAGCTGTAATCTGTTATCCACATATTTTAGGATTAACATTATTAATACATTTAACAAATACTAACAAATTTCCCAAATATGTACCGATAAACGCATATCGATATTATGATGTGTAAATATTTACAAAATACCGAGACTCAAGAACGCTCATAGAATCTTACACATCCTTACTAGCGACACTAAGGAAGTTCTTCCCTGAAATCGATCTATCCGTTGATCAAACGTGGCTCAAGTTAACCAATACTTGAACATCTTTCGCTATCTGGTATATAACAAAAAAAAAATTGATCGCTAGCTGTACATTTTTATTTTTAATTCAACTTGTAAATACTACAAATTCCGATATGATTCACGAGCCACATGGATCGCACAGTTTCAGCCACAATGGTAAGAGTCTGGTATGTTTTCCCATAAATCAACCTACTTTGAAACCGTTAATTCCTGAACCATAGCAAACGCGTCCAAACTTTCAGCCACAGCATGGGATCTGTCCACATAACATAATCCACGGTCGAATATGCTGTACATTTTTAATTCAACTTGTAAATACTACAATTTACCCATATATACACATAAACGATACCACGGTTGAATATTCTCTAAGAAACTTTTCACTAAATCTATTTCTGTTGGCATGAGCTCAAGTTTAAAAGTTACTAGCATCTTTGAATCTGTGTATATAACATAAAAAATCGATCGCTACTGTACATTTTTAAATTCAATGCTTGTAATACTACAAATTTCCCATATGATTAACAGATATATGGATACCACCAAGTCATTAACTAGACATTAAAAAGAAACTTTCCCTAAATCATCTCCTCCGTTGTCCGTGCGCTCAATTTTAAAATCTCGACATCCTTTGTATCTGTGTAATAAACATAAAAAAATCGATCGCGCAGCTGTATATTTTTTAATTCAAACTTCAAAATATTACAATTTCCCATATGATACAGAGATATGCGATACACAGTTTTCATTTTACTAGGACATTAAGGGAAAGTCCCCTAAATACATCTTCAGTATGTCCTGGCTCAAAATAAAAGTTACTGACATCTTGTATCTGGTATATAAAAAAAAAAAAATTTGATCGCTAGCTGTACATTTAATTCAACTTGTAAATCCAACACAACTTTCCCATATGATACAATATATGGATAGCACAGTCTTCACAGTTACTAACATTAAGGAAAGTTCCCTTAAAATTCATCTGCCGTGTCGTGCGCCATCAAGTTTAAAAGTTACTGACATCTTTGTATCTGTGTATATAACATAAAAATCGATCGCTAGCTGTATATTTTTAATTCAACTTGTAAATACTACAATTTCCCATATGATACAGATATATATGGATAGCATAGTTTCATTTACTATGACATTAAGAAGTTCCCTAAATCATTTCCGTTGTCCTGCTCAAGTTTACAAAATTACTGACATCTTGTTATCTGTGTACTATAACAAAGAAAAATTGATCGCTAGCTGTCACATTTTAATTCAACTTGTAAATACTACAATTCCCATATGATACAGATATATGGATAGAACAAGTTTCATTTAGTAGACATTAAGAAAGTTCCCTAAATCATCTTTTCCGTGTCCGTGCTCAAGTTAAAAAGGTTACTGAACATCTTGATATCTGCTGATGGTATAACAAAAAAAAATTGATGCAGCTGTTACATTTTTATTCAACTTGTAAATTAACTACGAATTTCCCATATGGATAACAGACTATATGGATAGCAAGTGCATTCACTAGACATTAAGAAAGTTATCCCTAAATCATCTTCCCGTTGTCCGGCTCAAGTTTAAAAAAGTTACTGACATCTTTGTAATCTGTGTATATAACATAAAAATCGATCGCTAGCTGTACATTTTTAATGTCAACTTGTAAATACTACAAATTTCCATATAACAGAATATATGGATAAGCACAAGTATCATAGATCTGACATTAAGGGAAACCTTTCCCTAAAATTCATCTTCCGTTTGTCCGTGCTCAAGTTTAAATTACTGACCTTTGTTATCTGTGTATAACAAAAAAATTCGGAACGGGGGAAAATATTTGTTTTTTCATTTGTTTCCGCCAAGACCTTGGGTACATTAATTTATTCAACTTGTAAATACACCCAATTTCCCATTATGATACAGAAATAATGGACAATAGCCCAATAATTCACTTTTACTAGACATTAAGGAAAGTTTCCCTAAATCATCTTCCGTTGGCAGGGACTCAAGTTTAAAAGTTACTGACATCTTTGAATATCTGTCCTAGTATAACATAAACAAAAATCGATTCGCTAGCAATGTACATTTTGAATTCAAACTTGTAAATCACCACATTTACCCAATATGATAGCAGATATATGGATAGCACAGTTCATTTACTAGAAACATTAAGGAAATAGTTTCCCTAATCATCTTTCCGTTGTCCGTGCTCAAGCTTTAAGTTACTGACAATCTTTGTATCTGTGTATATAACATTAAAAAATCGATCGCAGCTGTATCATTTTTAATTACGTGAGAACTTGAATTAACCATACAATGTACTATCCAGACTTGTCCCATTACCGAAACATTTTTATATATGTTATTTAACGAATCAGAGACACAAAGATTTCTATCCAGTAAACTAGCATATAAGAGACACTGACCTAAACTGCGAGCTACAACACGGATGGTGCCGATGAGCGTCTCAATATAGAATATAAAATGTCACCTTACATACGTTTCGTAAGTAAAAGTAAACTTTTCTTAATCCATAATAACATAAAAAATCGAACGACTCTAGCTTAACATTATTTTTGGGGAAATTTGTTAATTCAAATCTAACAGTTTGAAAATATACTACAAATTTCCCATATGCATACAGATGTATTATGAAGCACAGTTCATTTACTAGACATTAAGAAAGTTTCCCTTAAATCATCTATCCTGTCCGTGGCTCAAGTTTAAAAGTTACTGACATCTTTGTATCTGTGTATATAACATAAAAAATCGATCCTTAGCTGTTACATTTTAAAATTTAACTTGTAAAATACACAATTTCCCAATGATACAGATATATGATAGCACAATTTCATTTACCTAGACATTAAGAAATTTCCCTAAATCATCTCCCGTTGTCGTGGCTTCAAGTTTAAATACACTTACATCTTTTTTGATATCCTGTGTATCAAACATAAAAAACGGATCCGCTAGCTGTAACATTTTAATTCAACTTGTAAAATACTACAATTTCCCATATGAAGCAGATAATATGGATAGCACAGTTTTCATTTACTACGACACTTCAAGGAAAGTTTTCCCTAAATAACTAACTCCGTTTGTCCATCTCGGGCGCCTCAACGATAGTCTTAACACAGACCCTTACTTGACTATCTTAGTCTCATCTATGCTGTCATGATCAACATAAAAAAATCAATCGCTAGCTGTACATTTTTAAATTCAACTTTAAATACACAATTTCCCATCATGATACAGAGCTAACAATGATAGTCATCCTCTCCGACTCCTTACCTAGACATAAGGGAAAGTTCCCAAAATCATCTTCCGTTTGTCCGTGGGCTCAAGATTTTAAAATCCCTGCATTGATACCGTATATCCTCTTCATATGATATCACTACAACAGTCGCGAGTGCTATACTATAGAGAGTGCGCACACACACACACACACTATTTATATATAGAATATCGGACACCCGTCACTAGGCCAACTCCACAAGCTCTTCTAAATTTTAACTTCACGACAACACACGAGTGCGCGTATGCGAATCTCACAGATTCGAATACCTCTATACAACGAATACGCGCAACTCAGTTGTAAAGTTACTCACATCGTTTGTATCTGTGATTAGAGCATAAACCTCAGATTATAACATAAACAAACGATCAGCTAGTCTGTACATTTTTAAATTCACTTGTAATACTACAATTTCCCCATATGATACCAGATATATGGACTAGCACAATTTCCATAACTAGACATTAAGGAAAGTTTCCCTAAATCTTCCGTTGTCCGTGGCTCAAGTTTAAAAGTTACTGTACATCTTTTTTATCTGTGTATGTATAACATAAAAAAATCGAATCGCTAGCTGTACATTTTAATTCAAACTGTAAATACTACCAATGTTCCCATATGAACAGACATATATAGGAAGCAATCAATTCATTACTAGACACTTAGAAAGTTTCCCTAAAATCATCTTCCGTGTCCGTGGCTCAAGTTTAAAGTTACTCAATCTTTGTATTCTGTGTATATAAACATAAAAAATTTAGTTAGTTTTTGTCGTACGTTGCATCACTTTCAACATTAAAACTACAATTTCCCCATATGATTACCAAGATATAGGATGCCACAGTTTCATATTACACGGCTAGACATTTTAATGCGAAAGTCGTCCCAATTCATCTTCCGTTGTCCGATGCGCGAACTTCACAACTGTTTCTAACCTAAGAGTTTACTGAACATCTTCCTCTAGTGATTGCTGGGTTAAATCTAACATAAAAAATCGCAATCCGCTATTCTGTACATTTTAATTTCAACTTGTAAATACATACAATTCCCATAGATACAATATATGGATTAGCACAGTTTCATTTACTTAAGACTTAAGAAAGTTTTCCCTGTTAAAATCAATCTTCCAGTGTCCGTGGCTGCAAGTTTAAAAAGTTACTGACATCTATTGTATCTGCTGTATTATAACATAAAAATCGATAAGCTACTGTACATTTAATTCAAACTTGTAACATACTACAAATTTCCCAATATGATACAGATATATGGATAGCAACATGTTTCATTTACTAGACATTAAGGAAAGTTTCCCTAAATCATCTTCCGTTGTCCGTGGCTCAAGTTTAAAAGTTACTGACATCTTTGTATCTGTGTATATAACATAAAAAATCGATCGCTAGCTGTACATTTTTAATTCAACTTGTAAATACTACAATTTCCCATATGATACAGATATATGGATAGCACAATTTCATTTACTAGACATTAAGGAAAGTTTCCCTAAATCATATTCCGTTGTCCGTGGCTCAAGTTTAAAAGTTACTGACATCTTTGTATCTGTGTATATAACAAAAAACATTTTGATGCCAGTGATCGAAATGGAGGAATTACTATGTTCTTTGAGTCAACGAATGAAAATTGAAAAATCTACTGCTAACTTCTACACCAATTTCAAATTGCTAGTACTTCAAAAGTATATGTCCCAATGAGACGCTATTAATCATTTATATTACGGACTATAAGAAACGTATGCAATATAACATTTTGATGCCAGTGATCGAAATGGAGGAGTAACTATGCTTTTTGAGTCAACGCATGAAAATTGAAAAATCTACTGATAACTTCACACCTGCTTAAGTTGCTAGTACTTCAATATCATATGTCCCAATGAGACGCTGATTAGTTATTTTATATCACGGACTATAAGAAACGTATGCAATATAAGATTTTAATGCCAGTGATCGAAATGGAGGAATTACTGAGATTTTATAATCTATGCTATTAAATATTAAAATCTACTGCTAACTTTACACCTAATTCAATTTGCTATTACTTCAAAAGTATATGTCCCAATGAGACGCTGATGAGTCATTTTATATCACAGACTATAAGAAACTACTGCAATATAAACATTTGATGCCATGATCGAAATGGGTAGTTTACTATGTTTTTTGAAGTCAAACGCATTAAAATTGAAAAAATCTTACTGTTAACTTACACCTAATTCAAATTGCTTATACTGCAAAAGCTATATGTCCAGATAGAACGCGATGGAGTCGTACTTTATATCACGGACTAATAAGAAACGTATGCCAACTATTTAACGATTTAATGCCAGTGATCCGAAATGAGAACTTACTGAGATTTTAGCGAATGCTATGCTAGTAAATATTAAAAATCTACTCGTTAACCTTATACACCTAATTCAAAGTTGCTACTACTTCAAAGTATAAGTCCCAAATTGAGACCAATGTAAGGTACTTATTCACAGACTATAGAAACGTATGCATATAAAGTTTTCGATTGCCAAGTGATCGAAATAGAGAAATTACGATGTTTCTATTGAGTCCAACCATGAAAATGAAAAAATCTACTGCTAAACTTCACACCTAATTCCAAATTGCTATAGTACTAACAAAAAGTATATGTCCCAATGAGACGCTAATGCTTATATCACATACTATAGAATTTCTGCAATACAACATTTTGATGCCAGTGATCGAAATGAGGGTTACATGTTTTTTAAATCAACGATGAAAATTGGAAAAAATCTCTGCTAACTTACAACGTAATTTCAAATTGCCTAGTACTGCAAAAGTAATATGGCCAATGAGACGCTGATGAGTCATTTTATATCACGAACTATAAGAAACGTATGCAATATAACATTATTTTGATGCCAGTGATCGAAATGGGGAAGTTACTATGTTTTTTGAGTATACGCATGAAAATTGAAAAATCTACTGCTAACTTCACACCTAATTAAGTTGCTAGTACTTCAAAAGTTATATGTCTCCCACATGAGAAACGCTGAGGGTCATTTATATCACAGATTATAGGAAACGTATTCATTATAACCATTTTTGAGCCCAGTGATCATTCGAAACATGCGAACCATTACTATTGTTCTTTAGTCAACGCATGAAGCAATTAAAAATCTTACTGCTAACTTCACACCAATTTTCAAATTAGCTAGTACTTGACAAAAGTATATGCATCCCAAGAACGCTTGAAAGTCAATTTTATATTACGGACTATCAAGATAACGTATGCAAAAACATTTTGATGCCAGTCTGATCGAAATGGAGAGAAACTATGCATTTTGAGCAACGCATGGAATTGAAAAATCTATGCTAAACTTCAAAACCTAATTCAAATTGCTAGTACTTCAAAAGTATATATATGTCCAATGAGACGCTGATGAGTCCATTTTATATTCACGGACTTATAGGAAACTATGCAATAAACCATTTTGATTTCAGTGATCAAATGGAGAAATACTATGCTTTTTTTAAGTCAAACCATAAAAAAATGAAAAATCTACTGCTAACTTCACACCTATTTAAGTTGCAAGTACTTCAAAAGTATTGTCCCAATGAGACGCCGATGAGTCATTTTATATCACGGACTATAAGAAAACGTATTGCAATTAACATTTTGATCCAGTGATCGAATGGAGGAATTACTTCTGTTCCTTTGAGGTCAGGCATGCAAACCCATTTAAAAAATCTACTGCTAACTTCACACCTATTTAAGTGATGCTAGTACTTCAAAAGTATAGATCCCAATGAGACGCGCTGATGTTGTCATTTATAGCGCAGACTATAAAAACGATGCAAGATAAAACATTGACGCCCAGTGAATCGAAATGGAGAATTACTATGTTCTTTAAGTCAACGCATGAAAATTGAAAAATCTACTGCTAACTTTACACCTAATTCAAATTGCTAGTACTTCAAAAGTATACCAATGAGACGCTGATGAGTCATTTTATATCACGGACTATAAGAAACGTATGAAATATAACATTTTGATGCCAGTGATCGAAATGGGATAGTTAATATGTTTTTTGAGTCAATGCATGAATTGAAAAATCTACTGTTAACTTTACAACTAATTCAAATTGCTAGTACTTCACAAGTTATATGTCTCAATGAGACGCGGATATCTTTATCCTATTCACGACATAAGAAACGTATTGCAATTATAACATTTTGATGCCTAGTGATCGAAAGGCGTAGTTACTATGTTTTTAGTCAACGCATGAAAATTGAAAAAATCTACTGCTAACTTCAAAACCTAATTCAATTTGCTAGTACTTCAAAAGTACATGTCCCAATAAGACGCTGATGAGTCATTTTATATCACGGACAATAAGAAACGTATGCAATATAACATTTTGTTGCCAGTGATCGAAATGGGAGTACTATGTTTTGAGTCAACGATGAAAATTAAAAAATCTACTGCTAACTTTACACGTAATTCAAATTGCTAGTATCAAAAGTATATGTCTCAATGAGACGCTGATGAGTCATTTTATATCACGGACTATAAGAAACGCATGCAATATAACATTTTGATGCCACT
>JABUQX010081447.1:15000-21217 GCA_015478945.1 Trachelipus rathkii
AACCATGCTAATAAGTAATAAATAATTAGGGTAAAAATAGTCCACTAACACATATACTTTAAATTACTATTGGCTTCAACTGTTTCTAACAACTGTTCCCTAGGCTCGACTCACTCTGGTAGATGTATTATATGAATAAATTATATATAATTATGTAATTAACTTATATAGTAACTATTATATATATCTATATACTTAACTATATCTATATAATATAATTAATTACACTTATACTTAATCTACTATATAATAGACTACTTATCTCACTTTAATTACTATCTATAACACTTATATTATCTATATTATAATAATATAATATATATTAATATAATTATAATAATAATAAATTAATATTTGAGGATAATTATGTTGTTTCAAAATCACTTTTGTTAAGCTCAGTATAGTCATGTTATGCATAACTCAATAAGCTCAAGATAATCACTTCGTAATATTATTATCACCGATAGGTCACAATGAAATAATGATAATAATGGATAATAAGATAATATGATATTAATGTGCATAAGTACACATAATGGAATGCGAGCTGAATATAGGAGAGGACTGACCCGCGGTTATCTTGCAGCAACAAGGCATAATCAGCATTAAGATAATCATTTAGAATATAATTTAAGATTTAAATATTAATAACAATTTATTTATATAAAACATCATAATTTTAAGTTTTAGTATAGTTAAATATACATATAAACTTAATGTAGTATAAATATAATAATATTATATATATATATATTATAATATATATATTAATAATATTATATATACAAATTTTACTGAAAGGTGGGAGCTACTAATATTAAATCTGCAGTGTCACAACTAAGACCTCGAATCACCGTGTCTCTTATTGCAGCCCCAAAAGATAAAATAACACACTGATTACATATTAAAAGTGAGGGAGTCACAGATCATCTCGTTTATATTATACAGAGGAGTATTTGAGAGACAGGTCGCTATATAATGTAAAATTTGAATCTAAACCCCTACAAGCGACATGAGTTGAATACATCTTCAACAAATAGAGATACACTAATTCTAATTGTATAGCAAAAATACATAATGAAAACTTATAAAAATGATGATCATAATAATATTGATACGTGGGTAAATAATAATTAGTTTCATAGACAATGAAAAAGGCCTAGCCACTGAATGATAGTTTAGGCAATGTATAGGGTAATTGCAAAGTATAAAGGTGAGAAATACCACTAAGGTAGAATAGATTATTTGAGGGTCAAACCTTATTAAATAAATAAATTTTAATATGATAAAATGAACCGTGCAGTAACTAGAATAATATGAATAATAAATATGTTAAATAATTAAATTAAAATATATTATAATAAAATAATAATATAAAATATAATTAAATTAAATATATAATATAATATTAATTATAATTAATAAATAATAATTATAAAATTTAATATATATAATATAATATAATTATATTATAATATAAATATAAAAAATTATAAAATAATAAAAAATAATAATTAACAGTTAAATTATATAAAATTAATAATTTTAAAAATTATTTGAAAGTTTTTAATTTTTTTACACAATATAATTATAAATTAATAATTAAATAATAATAAATATAATAAATTATAATATATATATATTATATATAATAAATTATAATAATTATATAATATAACAATAATAAATAATTAAATTAATAATTATAATCCATATAAAATTAAAAATAATAATGAATTAATAGTATAGTTAAAATAATATAAATTGTGGTAAATATAATTATAAAATTGTATTATTATAGTATAAAATTATAATAATCATATAGTTCAATTAAATTATATATGTTTATTAAATTATTGTAATCTTTTTAAAATATTAATAATAATATTGTGAAATCCTTATCAATTACAATAAATAAATATTTTTAAAAATTAATAATATGAGCGTGGAGTAAAAAATAATGTTTAAAAAACTGAATATAAAGATAAGAAAACTCACATCCTTAAGAAATTTGATTTCATATACCATGTATATGAAAATCGAGAGAGAGAAAATATAGACTAACAAAATATTCAAACAAAATAGTCACTTATAAAATGAAAGTGAAAAATGTTAAATAATACACTCATAACCATATACATTTGATCAACAAGATTATTATGAATAATAATTAATAATAATAATCTCAGTATATCTTGATTATAATTAAATTATAAAAAATTAATTAATTATTGTTAATTGAGCTATTTCAAGGCTTATTGTTGATACCATAAGTGCAATCGCTGTCTTAAATAAATATTAATTTAAATAGTTTTTTATCTTTACACAATAATATTTATATAAATATATAAACAATCATAATATAATAATAATAAATAATTTTTATTATATAATAATAATTAATATCAAAACTTCAAACCTATAAAATAATAAATTTATTAACATACTATTATTTATTATAAGGACCTACAATAAAGTCAGGAATAACTTCCATTATATATAGAAGTACGCTTGCAAGACGAAAAACAAAAGGCAAGCGACTTGTAGAAGAAGAAGATCATTCGTCATATAATTAATTATTAATTAATTATTTATATTTATTTAATTATTATTATTATGATATATATTATAATTATTCATATTATATTATTATTTAATTTATTATATAATTATTATTAATTATATTATTATATTATTATTTTCATTATTATCTATTTATTATCATTATTTAATCATTATATTATTACATTATTATTAATCTTTATAATATGATTATTATCATATATATTTAATTATTTTATTTTAATTATTATTATATGATAATTTAATTTATTTAATTATTTATTATATTATTATTATTATTATTATTATATATTTATATTTAATTATTATTATTGATTTAATTTAATTATATTATTATATTATATTTAGTTATTATATATTATTATTTTGATATTATTTATATATATTTCATATATTTTATATTTATTGATTATATTATCTTAATTAAGTTTTACTATATAACTTATTTATTGAAAAATTAAAATTTTTTCACTCCTTCACAAATTAAATAAAATATATTTCTATTTAAGATTTACTAGAATTAAAGTTATAGATTTAAGTATTAAGTTATTTTAATTTAAGAGAATCAATTCTTAGAATGCAAGCTTCTGGCAAATAATTCAGAGAAGCTATTGACCACTAAAGAATATATATCTATTAAATAAAAATCATTTAAACTACAACTATTTATATATCATTTATTTGAGTTGATAATCTTAGTAAATTATTTTTATTTGAAAATCTTAATGATAAAAATTTTTATTTCAGAAATATATTTAAAATTGTATACAAATTTATTAATATTATAGATTAAAAATACTATTATTATTATTATTATTATAATATTTATACATTTAATTATTATTAATTATTATTATATTAATTATTAACATCTTTAAATATCTAAAGAAAAATATCCGTACAACTAAAATATAAAAACCGTTGCTGAAAATTTGCTTCTGTATGTAGATAGTATAATTATAACTTCCTCCGAGATCCAATAATTAAAATTTTCAAAGCAATATACAATAGAAAATAATATTGCTATTAAAAGATTTGGTAATTAAGTGTTATGTTGAATAAGGAATAATATACAAACAAACTTTTTGACAATCTGATTTCTTATATTATTTTTTTTGTGAAAAGAATTTAAAAAAAAAAAAAAAAATCTGTTTTCTTATAACACGAAATCTAAATTTGTTATAATACCTATGTAAATAAATATAATATTAAATATGAATATAGAACTATATTTGCATTAAATATTAAATTTTAAATAAATACTTAACGAAATAATGCATTATCTATTTAATTTGCTTTATTTTTTTATAAGTCAACAGTAGTTTAAAACTAATTAAATTAAAATACATTGAAAAATATGCATGGTAAAAAATTACATTGTAAATTACATGGAAAAATTGAATACAGAAAAATTGAATACATATTTAAAATATTTTAAAATGCACATCTCTTATATAGTGTTAAAGTAAAATAATCTGATATGATATTGAGGAAAAATACAGATACAAATCTACAGATGTTGTGCATCATTTTTACAATAATAATAATAACTAGGATAATAGAAAAAAAATCAATATATAAATTAAACTGTTGAGAGTTAATAATAATAATATAATAATAATAATAATTAATAATTAATCGTTATATATATATAATATAATATAATCAATAATTAATAATATATTTAAATTATATAGGGTAAATACATTTTAAATTTTGGGTACCTAACCGTAATCTAAACCTAAATCCTAACATCCATAAATCACACTCAGATATTTATTTAATGAAATAACATAATGATGAAACACTCAGTTTATCACTAATTAATATCAATCAAAAATCAATATCGATCAAGAAGCAAGAAGTCATAAGAAGGAGACACGCATAAGAGAGAAGAAGATAGAAGAAGAAAGCAAGCATAAAGAAATGAAACGAAGAAGAAGAAAGAGAGGAAGGGAGTCAAAGAAAGCACAGAAGATTAGAAAGCTTGTTCTTCCTTTCTGAAATAGTAATAGATATATAAGAAGAAGACAGAAGAAGAAGTAAATGAAAATGAAAAGCATATGATGAACGAAAGAAAAAAATGAAATAGAAGAAGAAGAAGAAGAAGAAAGTAAAAGATATAAGATAAATAATAGTTAATAATAATAGAAGAAGAAGGAAGAAGTATAAATTATAATAATAAAATAGATAAAATAATAAGATAATCAAAATTTTAACATTTCATTTGTTATTAATAAAATTATGAATAATATTATGAATAATCATAATAATTAAAATATAATTAAATAATAATAATTAATAATAAGATAGAAGAAGAAGAAGAAGAAGAAGAAGAAGATAAGAAGAAGAAGAAGAAGAAGAAGAAGAAGAAGACAGAAAAAGAAGAAGAAGAAGATAAGAATGAAAGAAGAAGAAGAAGAAGAGAAGAAAAAGGAAGAGGAACACCAGAAAGAAGAAGAAGAAGAAGAAGAAGAAGAAAGAAAGAAAGAGAAGACAGAAGAAGAAGAAAAGAAGAAGAAGAAGAAGAAGAAGAATGAAAGAAGAAGACGAAAGAAGAAGACGAAGAAAGAAGAAGACAGAAGAAGAAGAAGAAGAACACAGAACAGAACACCGACACGAAGAAGAAGAAGAAGAACTTTACAGTCCACTCAAAGGCTAGTCTGTTTAATATTTTTTGTTCATGCTTAATGTTTGTTTTAATTTGTTGGATGTGCCTACAGTTATTAAAAAAAACTGTTATGTATTATTTTAAAAATAAGCATATTATTTTACCTATTTCTTGTAACATATGAGTTTGCCTTACTTAGAGCAGATTGCTTCTAAGCAACAAACACCATCATTATATGTTTTAAGTATTTTTGTTTATTTTATTGTGTTGTGTAAATAACCCGGATAACTTCTTAGAACCGTCTTAGAACAGATCGGTGAACATCAAAAATATTTACTAACAGTTTATTCAGTGGTGATCGATAGATCACCCGTATTTAGAACGGTATGTTCTATGCGGAATAACATCAAAAGCCATCACTACAGAGCCATTCAGTGTGATCAACATAGATCACGAGTCTTAGAACAGATATGTTCTATGCGATAAACACCAAAGCCAATTACTACAGTTATTGATTACAATAATTTGTTAATAGATGTTCTATGCGGTAAACATCAAAGCTATTTATACAGTTTAAGTGCGATCGATGAAATTACCTTTCACAATCCTAGAACGGATACTTTGCAAGCCATGAAAATCAAAGCTAATACAAGCCGTAATTCTTTTTACGCTGTACTTATAACATTTTCTAAATTATTTCAATTTTTTTAGTTTGATTTTACCATATTCAGGATACTACAGATTCTTGTGTTTGAATAAATTTAAAATTGAGTTGAATTGACGTTCACAGACCAATATCCTTAAAGTGTTTATCTTAACTTTTTCTTGAATGAATATTGGATGTAAGCGCTGTTCACTATTTCATAAGAAAGAACTATCCACTTCTCGATTACATCGTAGTGAAGAAATTCTTTCATATTTGTTGGAAATCGTTTATGACAGAGTTTTTGCCCATTACTTCGCTTGGTGTTACATCAATAAAATTATATCTGAAGATTGCTGTAATCGATATTGGTCAAAAAT
>JABUQX010081448.1:5000-18864 GCA_015478945.1 Trachelipus rathkii
TACCCCCTGGTGCTCGCTTTGAACGTGTCCACATCGACATCGTTGGACCTCTGCCTCCCTCCCGCGGTAAGAAATACATTCTTACGTGCATAGATTGGTTCACACGATGGACCGAGGCTATCCCTCTCTCTGTCGCCAACGCGGAATCCATAGCTAAAGCTTTCTTGGTTCATTGGATTTCGCGCTTTGGTGTGCCGCTTTCTGTCACAACGGACCAAGGTAGACCTTTTGAATCCTTCTTATGAAGGATTTGAATGAATCTTCTTGTTCAGAAAAGATTCACTACGACTTCTTTCAACTCCAAAAGCGAACGGCATTGTTGAACGTTTCCACCGTCAGCTAAAGGCTTCTCTTCTAGCTCAGCCCAATCCGGAAAATTGGACTGACGCTCTCCCTTTCGTAATGCTTGGCATTCGCTCCACTGTTAAAGAGGATCTGCACTGTTCGGCTGCTGATTTAGTGTATGGTTCTCCTCTTCGTCTTCCCGGTGACTTCTTCTCACAGTCTTCTCCACCTTCTACAGCCGACCCGCTTGCTTATCTTACCCGCTTGAGGCGCTGTGCTTCGTCGTGGAGACCAACTCCTTCTCGTCCACACAAGGTGCATTCCTATATCCCTAAGGACCTTTCTTCCTGCACTCATGTCTTCGTTCGACATGACTCCCACCGCACCGCTCTCCAACCTAAGTACGACGGACCTTTTCCTGTGATACTTAGGAAGGAGAAATTCTTCACGATCCAGCGTCCCACACGTACAGAAGTCGTTTCAATCGACCGCCTTAAGCCTGCTTTCTTCGAGGCGAATCCTCTTTCTGTTCTCGACCCTGACGCTTTACCTTTTGTTTCAATTTCTCCCCCTTCAACTCGTTCTTTTAACGTTCCTATCTCTCCTCCTGCATCTCTTCTCCTCCTCCTCCTCCTCCTCTCCCTTTCCCTGATCCTCTTCCTTATCCTCCTCCTCCTCCTTCTCCTCAGCCAACAGCACCAATACGACCGGCTCAGACTCCACCCGCACGGTCATCGTCATCCTTGCCTCCCTCCACTCCGGCTCAGGATTCTTTACCTCCAGCTCCACCTCGGGCTACTCTTACGACACATGCAGATGTTCCGACTCGCCCGATCACCCGCTCGCAATCTGGAAATCCTGTCCAGACTCCATCCGAAGCTCCTACTAGACAATCGAGCAGAGGTAGGCATATTCGATGGCCGGCGCGCTATTTGGATTAACGTATCGTGCCTTTAGCACTGCAGGGGAGTACCTGTGGTGACGAAGTCAGGTTAAGTCCAAATACCGTGCAAATATTAAATTGTAAAACGTAATATGTGACCGCACTCTCATTTTCGCAAATTCGAAATTAAAATACTACTACCAAACTTTGATACTACTGACATGCCTCTAGCATTTTCATTCTAGCGCCATTTTTTTTTTCTTTACGATAACGCTGTTCATGACGCTCTACATTATTTTTGCTTAACCATCGTAATTAGGCTTATTAAAGCCAAGTTTATTGACTTTTATAACGTGGTAAGTGCCATTGGTGTGAAATATGAAATTATTTTGAATATGTAAATATTATCGTTATTGATTAGGCCTACTAGGAAGGCCCATGAGTGAAGTGAATATATCGTGCCAATTTTTATATATTATATTTTACCATCTATATTAGCTAGTTTATTCTCACGGTAGCTAGCCTTGGATCAGGCATAAACCAAGGCCTATTTCTCTCTCAGGGGCTTCCTAGTAACAAACCTATGCCCAAATTTCCTTTTGTATATAGCACTTGTAAATTTAAGTAGGCCAATGTAGGCCCTAATTGTTTTTGTTAAAGTAACTTTTATTTATTTATTTATTTATTTTTATCATTATTTATATATCATTATATTCTGTATTAGCATATTATTTATTATTTTTTATTATTACCCAGGACACTGGGGTTTCAGGCTCAGCTTGCCTTAACTATCAACCTGTAAGCACCTCAAATACATACTCCAACTTGCTCTATTATTTATGAAACCTGGTTGTTAACCTTCTGCAAGAAGTTTCTGAAAGCAACTACCATCAGAACTTCAATATATATCATATATGGAGTCATTATGGATAATATTATATATATATATATATATATATATATATATTATATATATATTATATATATATATATATATATATATATATATATATATATATATATATATATATATATATATATATATATATATATATATATATATATATATATATATATATATATATATATATATTATATATAATAATATATATATATAATATATATATATATATATATTATATATATATATATATAGTATATATATATATATATATATATATATATATATATATATATATTATATATATATTATATATATATATATATATATATATATATATATATATATATATGATATATATTAATATATATATATGTATATATATATATATATATATATATATATACAGTATATATATATATATCTATAATATATATATTATATATATTATATATTATAATATAATATATATAATATATATATATATATATATATATTAATATAAATTTTTATTATATATATATATATATATATATTATATATATATATATATATATATAGCATTTTACAATGCTTTTATTTATTTTTTTATAATATTATGTAAAGTTGGTAACAATTATATATTTATTTGTTAAAATTGGAGTAATCCAACAAATAATAATAATAATAATAATAATAATAATAATAATAATAATAATAATAATAATAATAATAATAATAATAATAATAATAATAATAATAATAATAATAATAATAATAATAATAATAATAATAATAATAATAATAATAATAATTGATTTCAACAGATAATTCTCTACGCAGAATTTTCGTTAGGGGGGGACCCAAATAGATTGAAAATAAATTTCATTTTTTTCAAACACTGTCAGCCAATAGTTGGCGGCATATATTTGACATAAGATTTACAAATTACATTTACCTCTTTAAATATATATGTTAATATTGAAATTATGATTATGTTTCAAAGCAAATGTTACGAAATCACAAAGAAAATTACACAATCTAGTCTTATTTTTATCTTACGATTTAATTACTTGAAGTTGGTGCTACGACAACATTAGACGTTGCGAATTTGCAGAAATTTTTTTGACAACTGCCAATTCAGTTTCAGCTTTCTTCTTCAAAACTAATTTTCTGTGAACATTCAAGAGACAAAGTCCATTTAACCTGGATTCGCTCATCGTCGACCTTGTCCATGTTTTAACTCTTCTCAAATTAAGTGCTGAATGTTCTTTCAATTGTGCTTGTCGAACATGGTTGAGCTATTGATATAAGTTAGGAATTTTTAATTATTGGGAAAAATGCCGTTGCTTCCTTGATCACTTCAACTATTTCCAAAT
The DNA here is from genome assembly GCA_015478945.1 of Trachelipus rathkii. Classification (NCBI taxonomy): domain Eukaryota; kingdom Metazoa; phylum Arthropoda; class Malacostraca; order Isopoda; family Trachelipodidae; genus Trachelipus; species Trachelipus rathkii. The sequence continues at coordinate 8,428 of JABUQX010081448.1, forward strand.
TTTTTAGTTCCTCACGGTCGAGCTTCTTCTCCCTCCAATTCACATACCAGAGTTTAGCCTCACATTGAAGTCCTCTCAGTTCATAAAATTCTTCAAACACTTTGGTTTTCTCTTCAAATTCTTATACGCAAGGGAAAAATCAGCGACAGATTAAGTAATAAAAGAGAAAAAGCTGGTGAATTCTCTTCCAAGAATCTGCTCTCCAAGGAAACTGTGAAAGAATCAAGGTATGATATTAGAATAGTCCTCATCCAATATTCTTCATCTGTGGTAGCAGGAGGATTCGATCGATGTTTCTGACGATCCAACACTCTTGGTAACTGAAGATCAACCATAAGATTTTCACCTATCTGCTTTATCCATGTATAATTTTTTTTTTTTCGTATCGTTGCTGTTTGAGCGGTGATCTTTCACAAGTGAAGAATTTTCTTCACATGGTTCGAGCATTGAAGAAAGTCTAAACTCTTCGACTGTAGATTGTTCACGACTGGTTCCATCAAAGCCAAATATTTGGTTATAACGCAGGTTGAAATAAGAAATTAGGTTTTGTGGCAGCACAATACAGTTGAAAGGCATTTTTTTTTGTAGCAACATTACTTACTTTTGCCAAGTTTTCCAGATCCTGCACTATATCCACAAAATATTTCATGAATATTGAAATACTGCTGTATTTTTCTGACCGTCGCGTCTCGCAAGACGCTGGAATATTAAGTATGTATTTTCTTCTCAAAACGGATTCACGAAAGAAGTTGATAATGTCTTTAATAATGGATCCAGTATTGCGGATTTCAGATACAGAGTTCAGGTCGTTTACTACAAGATTCAGTCGATGACTCGCCCAATGAAAATATAAATCTTTTTTTACTTTTCTCGCATTGTTTTTTGTACTCCTTCTTCTTTCCTTACCATTGCTGAGCAGCCATTGTAACCTTGTCCAAAGCACTTGTTTGGATCTAGGCCATTCTTGTCAAGAAAACAATCAATGGCACTTGCTTTGGTTTTTGCATTAAAGGCTTCTAATAATTCAAATCCAATGAATTCTTCACAAACGCACATTTTCGTCTCATCAAAATATCTGGATCCAATAGATAATTGTTCATTCCAAGATATATCAGATGTTTCGTTAGCTAAAACAGAGTATGTACATGATTTTCTGACATCTGCAATGATCACGTCGGTCACAACACTCCTACACAGATCAATAAGTTCATTTTGTATTCTTAGTTATTTATAAGAAGCATTTTTGGCCCCACCTGTAAGGCGTTTCAACTCATTATTTCTAGAATCTACTTGCAAACAAATTAGATCTTCGAAAATCCCTTCATGTTGTTCTGCAACCCGTAGAGGTAAATCGTGTAACCCATAAAAAATAATTATTGCCATTTCAGATGAAATTAAATCTTTGTTTTCTGCCAAGAGCGCCTGATGTTGAGTTACCATTTGCATGTCCACTGCTACTTCTTCCAAGAAGGATTTCGCTGCTCGTGCAGCATCTAAGTGCCACCTACTTTCAACATGGCTCTTGCAATATTCAAGGATATTCTTCAATTTCATGAAGGATTTCACAACAAAGGAATTCTGAACTCCCTGTATAGTCCTTGCGGGAAAAAGAACGCAAGGCAGACAGTGCTCCCTTCAAATATCTTGAATATACCAGCCAGAGAGAATATCTTTCAAGCCAACTATGCACAAATTTACTTTTGAGATGTGTAGTGTCATTTGCAAAATCATGACTTGTAGGAGACTGCCAATGATTTTTCAGCATTTCCCTTTTTTGTGTCAAACGGCATAACACCGGATTTCCCTACCCATTACCCTTAGTCGTTGTCTTCCTCATACGCCTTCTGCTTTGAAGTTGAATGGCCCAACTCTGATTGTAGATCAGAAACTACCTTCTCTTTTCCGCTGTCACTAGGCCCAGGATGGCCAGGGCTGATTCGCTTTCTCTTCTCAGAACCTGCCAAAAGTTAATATATATATATATATATATATATATATATATATATATATAATATATATATATATAATATATATATATATATATAAATATATATATATATTATATATATATATAATTAGGTTTATATATATAAATATCATACATTATATATTATATATAATAGAGATAAATATATATAATATATATATATATATATTATATATAAATATATAATATATATTATATATATATAACGTTAGTATATATAATTATTAATAAATATATACTTATAATGTATATATATATAGAATATAATATCATGTAATATATATATAAATAATATAAATTATATATATATATATAATATATTATAAATATATATATACATATAATATATAATAAATATATATACTTATATATAGATAATATAAGTAAAATTATTTGCTTGCAGTAAAAAAGAGTGCAGCAAATAATTACTACATATAAAACTACGAAGACATGTAGATTTACACGGGGAACAATTGTATCACATTTTTTATTGTGTTAGTTCGATTTTTCAGCTGTTTTAGGGTTATATTGCATGCTGATTTCAAATCTGTAGTTACTTTTTCTCTAGACCGTTCAGGTTTTTCATACACCTATGTAACGATATGTAGGTTGAATTAAGTCTATATTAGGGAGACCACGAGAGTGCATATTTGTTCGAGACTAGTTCAGTTACGCCGAGATACGGTTTTGGGTGGTTGGGAGTTGTGTGCCCGCTGTGATATAGGTCTACCCATCTAATTTTATATAATGCTTTAACAAAATGCTTCATTAATCTTAGTTTTATTTATAAACTCTAATTAAAACCTTTCCTTATGTCTGTCCTCTGCTCAGTCACGTCGTAAGTGGCTTAAATAGGCCCGCAGTCATTTTGCTATATTGCAGGCAGTTTTACAATTCCCCATTAAAAGGACAACATCAGTCACTTTGCTAGCAGAGCCTAATTTTGCATATTTTAAAGTGATATTTGGTGATGCAAGATAAATCATGGCCCCTCACAAAAGTATGCAAGCAGTTAAGTCGAGAGTTTACGGAATGTGACCGAAGGAAAACGTGAAAATTTTCGTTTTTTATATCTATTCTTTGTCAGAGCCCAGAGATACTCCAAGTTGATGTTATTTTGTATATAAAAAACGTCAAAGTGATATAAAAGAAAAACAATGTGAAAATATAGTATCCTATTTACCATAGCTATACGCTCAGTACCTCATTCACTGAGATCCATCCAGTTTTCAAGAATTACCCACGTTGGAATACCTGAATAACGGTCGATGACATCAACGTGACCCCAACGACAGAATTGAATAATTTTGAAAATTGAAGATATTCGTCTTAAAGGATTTGGATCACTGATGAATGATTTGGCACGAAGATTGGAACTATCCAAAAAATAGCTTCAGAGCTTAGGGTATCAAGAATCCACTAGAAAAACTGCTTGAAAACGGTGCTAAGGTATCCTTACTCGTATCAGAGAAAGGCGTCTGCAGATCTTCGAAGGATGATGGATTGTGTATTGCCGAATAACGGTTCGTGGTTTAATTGAAGAGTTGGGAATTTCAGCCTATAACGCAACTGAATGGCGATTGTTCATTGACAGTTCAAAGCGGAACTTGAAGTGTGTCCTCCTCCACAATGGAAATTTATTTGGTTCAGCCCCAATAGGCCATTTAGTTTGTTTGCGTGAAGAATATGAAGACATAAAGAGAGTCATTGAAAGTTGCAATATCACATGCACCAATGGATCCTCTGTGTTGACCTTAAAATGGTCTGCTTCCTCCTTGGCCAGCATCGCGGATACACCAAGTATCCATGTTTTTTGTGTATGTGGGACAGCAGAGCTCGTGAGAAGCATTGGGTGCAGTCGAATTGGCCCCCAAGATGTGACCTGAAGCCTGGTGATTAAAACATTTACATCGCCCCTTGTCGACGAAAACATAATATTTAACCACCTTCCTGCATATAAAACTGATTCTATGAAACAGATTTTTTAAAGGTTTGCCACCACTGAAGGAGACCGTTTCAAGTATCTCATTTCGGCATTTCCTAGCCTGTCATTTGAAAAGATAAAGGCCGATGTGTTTGATGGTCCACAGATTCAGCAGCTCCTTAAAGATGAACATTTCATGGGAACAATGACAGAACTTCAAAAGAATTCTTGGTTGGCATTCAGAAACATTGTCAAAGACTTTTTTGGAAATACCCGAGCACAGAATTACACTGAAATTGGTCCAGCAACTCTTGGAGAGCTTCAAAATGTTTGGTTGCAACATGAGCATCAAATGCATTTTTACATAGCATCTTTGCTAACTCCCGAATAAATCTGGTGGGGCATGTCAGTGATGAGAAGGTGAGCGATTCCACCACAGAATTGAATGGGAGGGGGGGTGATGAAGGCACTGTAGATAAAGGTAAAATGTGGATGTACATATGGATGCTGAACTATTGTTGGCGCATCAAGTCCGAAATGTACAGATGAAGCAATCCATGAAAAGCCTTTAAGCAAAAATTTTACCTTAATATATTATTTATGGGACCCACATTGAATTTCACGTAACTATCATTACACTAATTATTATAAAAACTATTTTTTAACCCGTGTAATATATTTAAGTTTTTCCATTATCTTCCTTTTATATGCACAATCTTGCATACCAATGAGACAAAGGTAGGTAGTTCTGTAGCTTAAAACAGTTAACCGTGTTAGACAAAAAATAAGGTTATTTTCGTATTCAGAGCCCAAAAGTTATTAAAAAACAAGTAACAGATTTAATGTCGCTAAATGCAAAGTTAGCTTCTAACCATAATGATAAAATATCTGAACTAAATATAAAATATTCTATATATAGTATAAGATATTCTATCTATAGACAAATATTATATATATATATATATAATATATATATTTTATATATATTATATAATATATATATAATATTTATATAAATATTTATATAATTATAATATATAAATATTATTTATTAATTTTAAATTTATATATATATATATTATATATAATATATATATATATAATAATATCTATAATGTATATATATATAATCTTATATATATATAATATATAATATTATTATCTTAAATATATGTATCTATACATAATATAAAATCGGGATGATGTTAGGGATGAGACACGCGGGTTCAGTTCCAATAAATAAAATCATCTGTCTAAAATAAAAATTTATTAATTCTATAACTTGCCAAATATAGGAAAAACTTTAAACTCAAACATCTTAAAACAAAATTTTTTCTTCTAAATGACCGGAGTGGTACACTGTAGATTTTAAGATTTAAAATAGCTGTTCAGTATATATATTAGTATAAAAACTTACACGTTCGCAATAATCAAATAATTAAATATTTAAAAAAAAATCTACATAACCAATTTACACACGCGCACACACACAAAAAAGTATAATATTCCTCCTAAATAGCAAGCACAAATTCACATCCATAACGAAATCATGATTACAAACATAACAATATTAGTGGTTCCTACAACTTTTTTTACTACTTTTATTGGAAAAAAAAGAGTGTGGTGGAATCTCTGTCTTAACTTGATTTTCTTTTAATCCTAATATAGAAAACAAAATGAAATGCGGCCATATTGGATTTCCGACCAAGTGTCTTAACTATATCGTAATGTCTAGAAATTTGGAAATATCTAGAACCCCAAAAAGTTTTAAACAAATAATAATAATAATAATAATAATAATAATAATAATAATAATAATAATAATAATAATAATAATAATAATAATAATAATAATAATAATAATAATAATAATAATAATAATAATAATAATAATAATAATAATTATTATTATTATTATTATTATTATTATTATTATTATTATTATTATTATTATTATTATTATTATTATTATTATTAATAATAATAATAATTATTATTATTATTATTAAGCTCACTTTAATGTGGAAAAATGCGACGAGACTAAATTAATTTACTTTTTTATTATTATTACATCTACTCTGATGAGCAAAGGCCAATGGTCTACCAAACTCGACCAGATTTTGGGGGGAGTTCCGGGGCAGATTCAATTTAAAGGCCGACATGCACTGATACACGGCGTTTGAAAGTGTGTAAGTTAAAGGTAGTTGGAAAAAAAATAGATCAATAGAGTGTGTGTGTGTGTGTGTGTGTGTGTGTGTGTGTGTGTGTGTGTGTGTGTGTGTGTGTGTGTGTGTGTAGGTGTGTGTGTGTGTGTGTTCCAGACTTTATAACGAGATAATAACGAATAACGAAAGTGATGCAACGTTTTGACTGGTAGAGAGAGACTAGAAGAGACTAGAGAGAGTTAGTGAGAGCAGGAGAGTTAGTAAGACGAAAAGTCCTAGAGAGAGAGAGAGAGAGAGAGAGAGAGAGAGAGAGAGAGAGAGAGAGAGAGAGAGAGAGAGAGAGAGAGAGAGAGAGAGAGAGAGAGAGAGAGAGAGAGAGAGAGAGAGAGAGAGAGGTGTCCGCTCTAAGGCTCCATCTTTTCAAAAAGAGCTGTGGGAGTGGAACCGCTCTAGATGTCTTGGGAGGCGTGAAGAAATTCTGAAGGCGTGTCAGAACACTCAACCTCTTAGAGGCTTGTTTAAAAAGGGAAATAATTTGGTCCTTCCAATAAGATCAAGAGAAAAAGAAACGCCCACAATACTAAAGAACAGACGAAGGTTTGAGTTATGTGTTTTAGAAGAAGATGTTATGCTGTGTGGAAGATTATGTCGAGCAGAAAGATAGAGGAATTGAGTTTTTAAGGCATTGAAAACAACCTTATTCTCAATGCCCCAATTAAAAATTCTAAAAAGATTAGAGGTTAGTTGGTCCAAGGCCGACCTCTTCCCGTGAGCTAATTGTTGTTGGGAAGGTCGTCTGTCAAAATAAAGGGAGAAATTATCGGTGGAGTCGTCGGCAAAGGAATAGATAGGTAATGATCTAATAGAGAGGAGGTCATTTATGAAAAGTAGAAAGAGAGTTGGGAATAGAACAGAACCCTGAGGAACACCACTATTTATAGATTTAAAGGATGAGCAGTGGCAGCCTACAACAGAAATCAGAAAGAAGGTCACTGAGAGATGGATAGATGCCGAAAGAGGAAAAGTTTTGAAATCAGAGCTTTGTACCACACTCTATCGAAAGCTTTGGATATTTCCAGCGCCACAGTGAAAATTTCACCGAAATGACGAAGGGAAAAGGACCAAGAATAAGAAAGAAGAGAAAGAAGATCGTCAGTAGAGCGCTTCTTACGAAAGTCATACTGGTGGTCAGAGATAAGATTAGAAGAATTGAGATGTTTCAAATCTTCCTCTTAAGAAAAGATTCGACAACTTTAGAAAAAAAAACAGCAAGTTAAATCGATAGGACGATAGTTGGAGGGTTAGGTGGAGTCTCAGGGGTTCCCTTTTTTCGGCACCGTCTGAGTGAGTGCACGTTTCTATTAAGAAGGGAAGGTCGAAGTAGATTGACAGAGAAGGAAAAGTCTACCAAGGCAGGGTGCAAGCTTGGAAGAACAAGTTTCGAAAAACCACAGGAGGAATACCATCAGAACCATACTTCTTCTTAAAGTTAAGTTCAGAGAGAGCCAAAATAACATCTTTATAAGAAATTACTATATTAGGAAGTTGGAAAGAGGTGGAGAAGGAGAAATAGTTCCGGAATCGTCTAAGGTGGAATAGCAAAGGTTTGAGCAAAGAGTTCAGTTTAAACGGAAGGTAAAACGGCAGTTGTACCTTCGGAAGATACTTAATAAAAAAAATACATAAACTAGTATATTACTTATCAAGACAATGTGCAGCTGTTAGAACGTATTTTTCATTTATGATTGATCCACCGCAAAATTGTTCGTTATTATGGGTAAACACAAGTTGTACAGCCCATGGATAATTTTCAATTGATGTTGGCGTTCCATTAACGATCCTTCTCTTCTTACTTTTACCACATTCTGCACATGAATAAGATTATAAAAAAAAGAAAATTAGACAAAGGAGATATATCTTGAACAAGCTTTTAAAATAAAGAGAAATTATTAGAACATCATTAGAGTGTCAAAGTTATAAATGTACAAATTTTCTATTTTAATATTTATTATAAAAGAAAAAATACTACAACAAAGCCAAGAAATAATAATAATAATAATAATAATAATAATAATAATAATAATAATAATAATAATAATAATAATAATAATAATAATAATAATAATAATAATAATAATAATAATAATAATAATAATAATAATAATAATAATAATAATAATAATAATAATAAAAATAATAATAATAATAATAATAATAATAATAATAATAATAATAATAATAATAATAATAATAATAATAATAATAATAATAATAATAATAATAATAATAATAATAATAATAATAATAATAATAATAATGCCACTTACTGCACTTATTTACAGGTCTAGCTTTTTGAGATTCTTCCAAATCCTTTTCCGCTTCCTCAGTGCCTGAAAGAGTAGAAATATAGATTTTATTTTGTTAGATATTGAATATCTTACTGATTTGCAGACGGTTTAGCGAGCCGGTATTTACCGGTATGAATCGGTAGTTAGCTCTTTTTGTTACATGATTAAACAAGGAAGAAAACAGGCAGCTAACTTATATGACAAAGTAATAAACTGTTTATTAAAATTTTGGTAACTCAACATTGAGTTGAGCTATGAATTTTTTTAGCCTGTAAATGTCCATTTTTATGCCACAGGGTTTTATTAATAATAATTACGTTTAAATAATAATAAAAATGAAACACTAAAAATAAATTTAAACTTAAAAAATATGTGAATTAATAGTTACAAAATTTTAATAAGCTATATTACTTAAATATTTCGTTATTAATTTGGCTATCAAAATAATTTGCTTTTAAATTTAAAGGCAAGATCCAATTTTGGGCTCGGGCTGAGCCCCATTTTCAGTCCCCCTTAAAAATGGACTACGGCTTTCAGCGATTTGTCTCTCACGCTGACAAACACTTCGGTACCCTCGGCCGCGTCGTTTTCGGAGTTTGTCCGTGACGATAGGCATTCTTTCAAATTTTAAATTTTTAAAACCCATGATTTTGAAATTCTTAGCATCAACTACTAAACATTTTTCGAAATGACTTCAAACTTGAAATATACATAGATAGGTCCATTAACTACAAAAGTACAGAGTACTTTTTCGATTTTGAGTTTTGTGCTCAGCGTTGTCCAAATTTTCAAACCCATTTTTTCGATTTTCAAAAAAAAATTGCGATAATTTTTATTCTTGTCCGATCAACATCAAATTTTCAGGAGCTTGTATATTCGGGCGAGATGCATCTTTTTACTTAGATAATTTTTTGTATACTCAATAAAAATTTTTAAAGCTTTTCAAGTTACATTTAAAGTTTGTTTCCAAGAATTTTAAAACTTATTGTTTTAAAGAAATTATCTAAGTAACAAATGTGCATATCCCCCGACCATATGCCCTGAAAATTTCATCCACTGCGTCGAACAGAAAAAAATTATCTAAGCAATTTTCATTTCAAAAATCAAAAGGGTGGGTTTGAAATTGGTTAACGCTGGCAAACTCAAAAAATCAGCTACTTCTGTATTTGTAGGTAATGGACCTATCTATATTCAAGTTTAGTCATTCAAATCTTTAATGAGGTAAATGTAAGTTTGTTGTGTTAAAATATTCTGGTAACTGACCTGAAAGCTCAGGAAGTTTATTTATATTTGGAGGCAAAAAAATGGGATGCTTTATGGTCAAAATCAGTCTATGTCCATTTAGGAGACTATGGGCCTTAGTAAGGTGACATTAAATTTAAACTTTGTAAGGGATTTCTGGAGACAAAAGCTTTAAGGTTTAAAAGCATTCCGAGTAATTCTGAAATTGAAGTAAATTAACGTAAATTAAGTACACCCCCTCTCTGAATAGGGCTCTATAGGTTTCATTTCTAGTTTTTCTGTGGTCTTGTAGAATGTCTTTTAAAGAATTTGTGATTTTAGCTCGGTATGAGTTATGAGGAATAGTAATATAAACTAATCGAGTATGTTAGAAAATTCCTTCTGACTTGAGCACTAACATAATTATATAACATAATTATATAATAATATAATTATATAACACAATATAACAATTATGAAAATTTATTCAATTGTTTTATTTTCAAATGGTATATATATATATATATATATATATATATATATATATATATATATTTATATAATATATATATATATATATATATATATATATATATATATATATATATATATATATATATATATATATATATATATATATATATATATATATATATATATATATATATATATATATATATATTTATATATATATATATATATATATATATATATATATATATATATATATATATATATATATATATATATATATATATATATATATATATATATATATATAATATATATATA
>JABUQX010081449.1:0-34152 GCA_015478945.1 Trachelipus rathkii
TTTACATTGCTATTATTTGTAAACTCCAGATTAGCCCACCACCCAACTTTACCTAGTTTTTTTTGCTGACAAGTCTCCAAAACTGGTACTGAAAAGCTCACCACCTTCGACTCCAGTGAACTCCATCTGCTGCAAAAGATCTTTAATCCAGAAATTTCTCTCCGCACCAAACCAAAAACCTAATATTCTTCTGAAAAACATAAATTTCCTTAACCCTTTCATTGTTACACTAAAGCTCCCCCATCCTGACCTGCACCTAACCTAGGTAAATATCCCAGACAATCATGCAGCCTTCTCCCACTAGCTTTCATCTTCTGAATCAATCTCCTATAATCTGCTATTAATTCTTCTGACCGTCTATGCCCTATATCATTTGTACCCACATGCACAATCACTCTGAATCAACATTTGTAGAATCAATCTCTCTATCTATCCTATCCACGATATATGAAAGACAATATGAAGCCTTTCCATATATATTGGTGAGCATAAAGGTATTTCATTTACAATTCTAGACCATTTACATCATTCCCCCTATTCAGCTATAAATGCTCATTCTCTTCAGGAAAATGACCATATACATGATACGAATTTTTGGAATATTAGCCAGACTGAGGAACCCGATCTCAGTTGTAGATTTTATTGGGTTAAATTTGGTCATTCTTCATTAACTGTATTTCCTTATTAATTGTATTATTATCTATTATGTTCTTAATTCAGTACAGTCTTTTAACCACATTGCCTGCCACGGGTAAATCGGTAAAACTTCTCCGGAGGCCACGTTAAGATTTTTGCATTTTTATATAGGTTATGATTAATGAAATCATATGGTAGCTGAAATTCGTAAAGGTACAAAGTATTTACCGAGATATTTAATTTTTATTGTTTTTTTTTTTTAATTTCACCAGCAGCCGTGTCACACATATATGTGCGACATTGGTCCATGTCTCACACATGTGTGCGACATGTCGCACACATGTGTGCGACAGACCCTGTCGCACATACATGTGTGACATCTATTTCCTAATGTTTTTTTATATTTCAGAGCTAAAATACGCAAAATTATAAATAGTTTTCAGCACAAGATAAATAATAAAATTAATAATACATAACAAAAACATGTGTACCACCACTAACTGGGCTCCCGTGCCGGTAATGATTCAATATGCTTATTGAGAATATATATATATATATACTATATATATATATACATATAATAATATATATATATAATTATATATTATAATATATAATATATGATATTATATATATTCCATCTTTCATGAAACGTAAAACTAGAACCGTAACACCGACGGCCACAAGACTTATACCAAAAGTTTCCTTAGCGGCCACGCTATCTTTTGAGCATATATAATTGCATGTATTGTCTCACAGATTTGTGCGACGAGGCCTCAAACGAAGTCACTGTGTCGCACAAATATGTGCGATGAGGCCGCAAATGAAATATCACAATCGCACATATATGTGCGACATGGCAGTCAAAGTGTTAATACTGAAGTGAGATTTGTTTAAATCATGACTCTTAACCACATAAATATTGTAGCTATCATCTAATTTAGTCTGATAGTTGTTATTTATTCAACTTTATATTATTTTAAACTTTTATGCTAATTTTTAGAATATCTTTGTTTAAAATTTTATGATTATATTATAGTCTTGATAATGGGAAGAAGGATTCTTACCCAAAACTAGTTGGCTAATAAATAATTTAAAATATTCAAATTCATTTTGGTTATACTCGCTATTATATATATATATATATATATTAGTGATGGGACGATTAATCGTCATCGTCATGCGGCAAAAATCGCCAAATTTTTTTTACATGTCATCGTCATCGCAGATTTCGCAGAGTTATTTTGCCGATTAATTGAACAAATATTCAGAATTTTGAAAATAATATTAAAACTCATAATAATAATAATAAATGATAATAATATAATAATAATAATAATAATATAATAATAATTTATGTATATATATACCGTATATATATATATATAATATATAATATATAATATTATATATATATATATATATATATAAATATATATATATTAATATATATATATATAAGTTTATATATATATATAGTATATATATATAACCCATTTTGCTTTGGTATGTATGACATTCCAGTGCGTAATGGTTCGCCTTTCTGTTATGCGTTCAAATCCACACTCATCCTCCAGAACACATCTCATATACACACATACTTATATTCACACCCCTCTTTCTAGAAAAGCATGCTTACAGATCCCTATCCCTTATAATCCATATGTGTAGGGAGAAAAATTGCCACATCGTCTGTCCTGCGTGTCGTAGAAGGTGACTAAGGGACGTGGTAGTTAGGTTGGCTGGCTACTACCACTTATCATTTGCCAGGAATGCTAATGCATGCCTCGGAGAAGGTGTTGATCGCAGTAAGCGCCCTTCTATCGTTCGGCGAAAATGTATGAATCGTATTCTGTATATTGAATGTCAGAGGAATAGAATTGTTGAGGAGATGAGGAGAGAGGTGATGGCATGTATTTAAAAAGGGCAAATTTGATTTGCTGCTGTGTGACTGAAACAAAGATGAAAAGGAAACGGTGAAAATGAGTGGTGTGGTATGAAATGTGTTTGTGTTGCTGTGGAAAGGATGAGAGGGGGATAGAAGATTTGCAATTCTCATGGTGAGTGTGGTAGAGAGTTATGGTAGATTTTGTGTGTGTGAGTACTAAAGTCTAAAGGTTAAAATTTAAGTTTGAAAAGATCAAAATTTGTGTTTTGCGACATATGGTCCATCTGAGGGTAAATGTTGAAAAGAGTACGATTTCTGGGATAATCTGAATGATGTTTGGATGGGGGGAATAGAATTCAGTTCATCTTGCCACATTTATCCTCGCCCCATTGCAAGGAATTTTTTTTTACAGTTGTCACCACACTCACGGGCAGAGCCCTACTCAAGGAGGGGGTGTATTACCCTCAAAAGTTCACCCTCTAGCGCAAAGTTACGCAAATGAGCACAGAACGCAGGCTTTAAAGTGAGGGATTAAATTCAGTAGGAAATAAAGAAGATGGAAGAGAATTCCAAAAACAGGGTGGTGGAAAGAAGGAACGCAACCGACAGCAAACAGCCTGAGGTTACCAATGTCAACACAATACTCGTGCGAAGATCAGCAGCTATTGTGCTACGAAGGCGTCCTAAGGTGGTGTACGCGAGTGATAAGTTCGCCTCGAGCACTTGCCGCTGCGGTACTTAAGGATAGAGATAAAGCACCAACATCGCGCCTCAGCAAGAATAGAGGGTCAAGTGAACCTGAAAAAGTGCAGAACAGTTTATAGCCTTTTTGCCGTTGACTCGACCCTGTCGCAAAAGCCGGGTGAACCAGAGCCCCCCCCAGCATATGAGAGCAGTCCCTCCCATACAGGGCGGATGGATGAAGACCTTTGTATAGCGGCAACTGAAGAAAAGGAGGAAAGTTCTCACAGTCTACAACAAAACTTCCAGTTCCTTGTGAGGGCCGCCCCTAGCAACCATTGTGATGTGAGGTTCCCAATACATTTTTTTGTTCATGTTAAGGCCAAGGATGTTTAATATTTGTCAACAGGAGAGACGACAGAACCGTCGAAAGAGCCACAGGAAAGTAGAAGGTATTTTGGAGAAGGAGTTTGTAAAAGTTGGGTTTTAAAAGAATTGAATTTTACAAAAATTATTTCTATCCATCGCGGAAATAAAATCGGAAAGATTACAGACAGAGGCAATTCCAGAAGTAAAGAGTGGGAGTAGAATTGATATGAGTGAAAGAATAAAGGGTCGAGTCCTCGGAATACGATGGATAGAGTTGAGGTGCAGGTGCGAAGATCCATTCTGAAAGGTAGGAAATACGTATGAAGATAGACAGAACCCTGAGAACAACCAATATGACAGAAAGAAGAAGAAGTCGCCCATCAACAACAGCGATATTTGAGCGATTTGAAAGAAAGCTGAGATATAAGTAACGGCAAAGAGATGATGAAACCCAAAGAGGGAGCTGCAGAGCAGTGACGCGGCCATACTCGGTCAAATGCTTTGGCTATGTCAGCGCCACCACCCAAGTTCCCCGTAGTTCTACAGAGCGAAAAACCATAGAAATCGTTTGATAGGAATGGTATATCGCTAGTAGACTTCGTGCAGTGAGAGCCGTACTGGCGATCGGATGAGTTTCCAGAATGAATCTAGAGTGAGTTGAGAAGGGTTTTCAAAGATGCTTAGATCAGAATACAAGTGAGAGCTACCGGGCGATAGTTAGAAGGATCAGAGCGGCTTTCATTTTTCGGAATAGGGTTGGACATGTGAGAGCTTCAACACTGAGGGAGGGAAGTGCTAGTATTGAGACATAGAGAATATAGTTGGCTTAGGGGCCGAAGAGATTGCCTTTTCAGTTGGATAATTAGCAACACATGATCAGATCAAAAGAAAGAGGAGGAAAGGCAGATTTACAGAAGTTGCAGAGATGAAGATTTGTCAGTAGCGAGAAACAAGGCAGGTTATGCGCGCACTTTCCTTTGATGAAAGCCATCTTTGCTCGTCGAAGAGTATCCCTCATACGATTTCTAGCTGAATGAAAATAGCGAGAAGTGATAGGAAGAACGAGATTTTCTTCCAACACTCATAGACACTGTCTCTACGCCTGAATGGCCAGAGAATAAGCACGATCCGAAGCCATGATTATGAGGAAAGAAAGATTTAGTTTTTAGAAGGAATGAATGAGGAAAGAACAATTTAGCTGAAGAAGAATGAACCTGCTCATCCCTCAACGATTACAGCTCTCCTTATCTTTTAAATCCTTTATACATCCATCATTAATCCTTATTGAGTAGCCAATTTGCTATCATCTCGCAAACTTGGAAACCTTTACATTTAACGGTCCTGTCTAAATATTTCATACATGAGTGAGGGGAACAGCCCCTTTGACCTAAGAAATCGGTTACGGACCCACAAACAAGTCTCTCATTTCGCATTAATGCAATACTTTTCGTTTTCATTGATTAACTATTATTTTTATTATTATTATTTATTATTTATTATTATTATATTATTATTAATTATTATTATTAATTTTTGAGACTTAAGGAACAAAATTTTATCGGCTTAAAATAATTTTCGGGAAGGTTTGAGCCCCCCTGACCATCCTGTCTCAGGCTTATATATATATATATATTATATAATTATATATATATATATATTATATATATATATATATATATATATATTATATATATATATATATATTATTATATATATTATATATAGCAGGAGAGAGAGAGAGAAGAGAGAGAAAGAGAGAGAGAGATTTAAAAAATATGTTTTTTTTCAATTATCGTCATCGTCATCGTCATGCGTCATCGGTGAAAGTTTGCTCATCGTCATCCGTTCATCGTCATCGTCAGAAATTTCATAGATCGTCCCATCACTAATATATATATATTTATATATATACGGTATATAATATTATATTAATATATAGAATTATTATATATATATATATATATTATACCTATATATATACTATATATATATATATATGACATCTTTATATATCCGTAAATGGAAATTTATTTTAGAATACATAACGAAATAACGGTACTCAATACCATCGAAAACAAAAAAAAAATTATATATATATTGCCAGATTTACAAATTCCCAAAAGTACTTGCAAGTCATTGGCAAATTTTGGTAATTGTTCACCTCAGAGGGTTGTCATCCAATTTGAATGAACACCATAGGATCAACGGTTTATAAAAGCTATAACTGATGAAAAAAAAATAAAACGAACATTGTCGCTCTCTTTAGGAATAAAAAGTTCACGCCTGCTTAAAGTTGTAAAAACCCCGCCATAGATTTGTTAATTAAAAAAAACCAATTTTTTTTTGTATTCACAAGATAACTCTAAAAAAATAATACTGAAGAATAGTGAAAACGAAGTAATTGGCACGTCCTCTTTAGGAAAAAAAGTTTACAGCTCTTCAATTTTAAGAAGTTTTTTCCCATAAGACTTTCTTATAATAAAAATTAGTGGGCCTCGTGCTCGTTTTAGGGCATCCTAGTTCAGGGTTATGATGAAGATTTGTTAATTCTACATGAGATTTTCTCCATGTGTATAGCCTACAAGAATCTAATCATAATCTGACTTAGGGCTGAAATGAGACCTACACCTGGATCGGATCAGATACGTTGAAAAGCTATGGGAATTTTAAACACTTTGAGAGGCGTATTTTTTCCTAAAGAAGAGCGAACAATTTTCGTGTTTCACCATTCATCATTATTATTTTTTTTAGAGTTATCCTGTGATTTTCATAAAAATCGAGGGTGACAACCCTCTGGGTTACATTTACCTTAGTTTTAACTCTATTTCCCGTCCAAGTCCAGAAGTAACAATTGGTTTTAGAACTGCAAAGTACAAGTACTCCAAAAATGTACTTAAGTCCAAGTACAAGTACTTATACTTGAACCCAAGCCTGATATATATATATATATTATTATATAATATATATATATATATATATATGTATATATAATTTAATATTTATTATAATTATATATTATAATATATATTTATATATATATACCTGTAATTATATTATATATTATATATATATATATAGTATATATATATATATATATATATATATATATATATATATATATATAAAAGCGGTTTAGGAAAGTTGCCTTGAAGCGACTGGCCTCTCTCTGATTTTTTTTGTTTAACCATTTTTAATGTCTCAAAGACTAGGTTCCTTCACCTATTCGCTGCAATTAACAAAAGTCACAACAAGTTCCATAATAGAAATATGATTTTATAACAGACTTGCATATCTTCAAATATAATTTTAAAAATACACTGTTACTAATTTTCTTAATATTTTTTTTTCTTTGTGATCTTTATATTGTAGATCATTAATCTATTAAATAGGTTCTGTTCTATGCCCATCCATCTTAATTATATTCATTAATTATCTCTCACTAAGTAAGCCTCAAAGAAATTAGGTGTTTTGAAGCACATTCAGAGTTCCTTTACAATACTCCAGTTGTCTGTGCTTCACATATCTCGGATAGTTCTTTTTGCAATGGTGGGATTTAAATCTTTTCATCTTATCAACATCCCACTGATTCTCTCTGGACAATATTTTTTTTACCACAACTGCTATAACATTTTACATACTAATGATATTACAGTGGATACTTTTTTTGAACCGTGGATCCACAAGAATTCATATTTTCCCACAGTCTCATTTTTACTCTCAATTGCTGACAGCTATGACTAGGGATGCCGCAAGCAGGACCGATATATATCGATATTGATAATTTTTTCGCAACAGATTCTGAAAAAATATCGATATTTTTTCGCCAATATTCGATATTTTATTTTCCAAGTTAATCGAATCTAACGATATTTTTTTTTTACTTCTAGAGAAATTTTAAGCAGTTTTCTTTGTTTCATAAATAACATTTAAGCAAAATGTGTGTATTTTTCAGGCGTGTTTGGATGATTGGGGACATTTGTCTAACTTAGGAGAGAAGGAAGGAGTCAGATGATCATCTAGAGAAGAGTAAAGGCTACCAGCGAAGAACAATTTTCAATAAAATTAACCCTATAGCGTATTTTTACTTTCAAATTAGATATTTATTAAAGTAATGAAGGTATACTATATAATACAGGAAAAAGCACTAGTTTGATGTTAAGGTTAAAATCTTTTCATTAAATTTTAATTCATCTGACATTAGATAATGTTTATAGTTTATATTCGAAGATTTTTCTGCATTACTCTAGCCTTATTCCCTCTGTAAAATACCACGCTCCACTTCTAATTTAGACCATGATTTAAAGTGTTTACCCTTTAAAAAAGCAATATTATATATATATATCTATTACTATATATATTATATAGTATATAAAATATATATATATATATTATATTATATTATATAATATATATATACTAATGGAGATAAATATAAACATAATAAATATATAAAAGATTATGTAGAATTGAAACACAAATTTTTATTTTTTCAATTAATTAAAAAAAGGGGACTCTTCGTGCTCGAATGAAATAGCGGAGATTGTGTTTAATTGTGAATTTAGAGTATAAAATTGTTTATATTGTCTGCCATTTGAATCTCTTAAGTTACATTCTCACGTAAGGATTTATTGACATGAACATAAATTTATTATAATATATATATATATATATAATATAAATATATATATATAATTATAATATTATAATTATATATATATTATAATAGGTGCGGAAAATCCAAATAATGAACAGATAATATCAATGGAGGAAGTGGAGACCGCAATAAACAGTATGAAGAATGGTAAGAGTACAGGTATCGACGGATTACCTGTCGAAATATTTAAGGGAGGGAAGGAGGTGGTGCAGTGGATGTGGAGACTGTTCAACGGATTTTGGAGAGAGGAAAGGGTACCAGAGGAATGGGGGAAGGCAATAATATGTCCAATATTTAAAAAGGGAGACAGAGGTGAGTGTTCCAACTATAGGGGGATATCTCTTCTGCCCCATGCTTTGAAGATATATGAAAGGATTTTGGAGAGGAGACTTAGAACCAGTGTGGAGAATAAATTGAATGAGGCCCAATATGGTTTTAGACCTGGAAGATGAACCACCGATTTGATATATAGCTTGAAGATGGTGATTGAGAAGAGTTGGGAGTGGAATAGAGACAATGAATACTGCTTTTATTAATCTAGAGATTAAATGATTTATAGAACGAATTTTGTAAAAGTTCGTGGGAACCGGCTTGAAATCCGTATGTAGTGAGGTTGAACCCAAGTTAACAAGAGATACGTAGTCTCTATGTCACTAGTAAGAGTGCCGTCAGAACAACGTTTGGCTTAGGAAAATGGTTTCATGTACAAGCGGGAGTGAGACAGGGAGGAGTTTTTGTCTCTCTGCTGTTTTATCAATATATATGGATTGGGTGTATCCGAGAGGTTTGTTTGGAGGAGGATGTGAATTGCTATGGCATATGCAGATGACATAGCAGTGGTGACAAGTGACAGAGCGAATCTGCAGAGAGCCCTGGATAGGTGGGGAGACAGTGCTGGCCGGTGCAGAGTAGCGTTTGGATGGTGGGGAGACATATTGCATAGAGAAGGATTAAAAAATAAATAAGGAAAAGACGGAGGTGATGAAGATTTCTCAAGAGAAAGAGAGGTGCTTGACATCGTGATAGGGGGAAAGGTTGAAGGAAGTGGAAAAATTTAAGTACCTGGGTGTTACTGTAACACGGTGGATGGAGAAACTGGCCGGAGAGATGAGAGCGTATAAACAGGTTTCGAGAAGCTGGTGGGACAGCTGTATGGATTGCTGAAAAACCAGCATGTACCGAGGATTTAAGGCTTTGATATTACGACATACTAAGACCTACTCTGTATATGGGTCGGGAAGCTTGGACTCTTTACCACCAAAAAAAAGCAGATTGTGGGGCAGCAGAAATGAGAGTGCTGAGACTGATAGCGCGGGAGTGACGAGAAGGGAGCGAAGGAAGAAATCCGGAAATTGAGGCGCGAGCGCTTGGAAATAGAACCTTTGATTGGTTGATGAGAGAACAACAGCTTAAGGTGGTATGGCCATGTCGCCGAAGAATGAATGAGGAGAGATACCCTGCGAGATTCTACGACTGGCAAGCCAGAAGGGAAGAAAGACCTGCTGGAGCCCAAGAAGAAGATGGAGGGATGGTGTTGCAGCGTCGATGGTGAAGCGAGGAAGATCTATTGCCGAGGTGGAAGAGGAAGGATTCTACCGAGACAGATCCGCATGGAGGGGCTTTGCAGAGAACAGGGCTGTACCCTAATCTCAGCGCTTGTGAGAAAAGGTGAGTATATATATATATATATAATATATATTATTATTTATATATATTTTCTATATATATTAATATATATCTATAAATATATTATATATATATATATTATATAATATAATATATATATATATTGAAAAATAAATATTTAGAAAACTTCATTAATAGCGTTCATTTAAATTTATATTTTATAGTTTTAATAATATTGAAAAAGACTTATATTTACCTTAAAATTTAGATTTTTTATTTAAACTAATCTCCGTAAGTGTAATTATGAATTCTCAAATTCGAATTCAGAACTTTGTGTGTAAAAAAGACAGGTTATTATTTCAGTAAAATACATTTCAGTACAACAGGCTCCTCTCTCTCTGCTCTCTCTCCAAATATTCAAAACTGACTGACTTATTTTAAATCTTTAAATAGATTTACTTACGTAGTATTTTATTTACTAATTAACTAATTAATATATATTATATATATATATTATATATATATATATATATATATATATATATTAGTATATAATAGATAATTATATATATATATATATATATATATATATATTATAATATATATATATATATATATTATATATATATATATATAAACGATATTTTTTTTATCCGAGTATATCGATATTGTTTTACAGATCAGTATGCGAGGCAATTTGAATAATTTTTTAAAAATATCGATATATTCGTTTATTTTTTTATATAATATCGGCATCCCTAGCTAATGACCTTCCCTATGTATGCTACTGGTAAACATTTGGAGGCACGTTTCTTTAATTTTCCCAACTACTATTTACTTTATGTATGCTACTGGTAAAATTTGGAGCACGTTTCTTTAATTTTCTCAAACTACTATTACTTACACAGCATTCAAGTGCCATATTTTTCCAGGCTGTCGGCATTAATGTTTGACATACGTTTTAGTTGTCAGACTTTAGAACATTGGAAAACTTAGAACAGTAAGAAGCCAATGGGCCATATACTGGTCCCAGTTAAGTGAATAGCAACCAATGCAACCAACATGCTCATGCAAAATCCACAAAGCACCCTAGGGGAGGGATGGTAAAAAAATATCGATATATTGAAATATCGATATTTTGGCTCGATATATCGATATTTTGGGCGATATATCGATTTTTTTCTTAAGGCGTTTTCATTTTGCCCTTTTGCTCAACGAAATCTTAGGAAAAGTATAACAGAGGATCGATATTGGCTAAAAAGGTTCGTTTCGATGTATTCCATTTTAGCACAAATTTAGTAAATTGCTAACGAAACGTTAGTAATTTCCTAAATTCTGGTAGGTTGCTCTTTCCCGTGCTTACGATTTAGGAAAATGCTAACGAAAAAAATTAACAACATAAGACATTGCGGCGTGTAGTTCGTGATTTGATGAATGTTTATTCATGAAATTAGCTTTAAATCTTATTTCTTTCAAATCGATAAACTCCGATCACATATAACGTTTGATCAATTATTTGGTGATAAAAACCATTTGTTTATTTTTTTTTTATTCCAAACCACCGTGCTCCATTAAGAAACAGCTTGATCAATAGTTTGGTAACAATCCGGTCGTTCAATGCCACGAAATGTCGTGCTAAACTGGATTAGCATTTCTATCGAGCCGTTTGCACAATGCAAATTGGAAAACGCCTCAAATTATAATCGATTATAAATATAATGCGAAAATATCTGATATTTTTCTGGGATAATATCGAGCGATATGATATTTTTTAAAAATTCGATATATCGATTTTTTTGGCCATCCCGCATCCTTACAGGGATGCCGCAAGAGGACCGATTTATATATATAATCATTATATATATATATAATATATTATATATAATAATATAATATATATATTATATAGATATATAATAATATATATATATATATAATTATATATATAATAATATATATATATAAATATATATATATATATATAATTATATATTATATTATATAGTAGTATCGATATTGATATTTTTTCGATAGTTATCGAAAAATATCGGATGATATAATAAGCCGTTTTCCGCTTTTGCATTTATAGCTACAGAGGCATTTCAAAATTAAAATCTTTTGTTATAGTAAACAATTTTTATTTTCTAGATTATAACAGCGAACACAAATTGGCAGCTGTTACAGATACCTCTAAGGAAGGAGCTGGACGGAACTAATGCAATACCATGTAGGTGAGGATGGGAAACTTGAAATGAGAACAATAGCTTTGATTAACATGGCGTTCTCTAAGGTACATGAAAACTACAATGCTATAGAACGAGAGTTAGAAGCCATCATTTGGGGGACAAAAAGCTTTCAAATCTTTCCTTTTAGGAATACCTTTTATCTTGTAAACCGATCATTAACCTCTAAAATATCTATATTCATTGAAAAAGTAGACTCAGCATTAGCTCGGACGTTAACTAATTTATAAGAATTTGGCTTCGAAATAGAGCATATTTCAGGGGAAAAAAATAACAAATGGGCTTATTAGAAATGTCGAAATTCAGAAATAGTTGTCTTGAGTTATAATCATATATAGAGACGAAGGTTACAAAGTTAATAATTCTCCTAATTGTATGACTGATGGATTATCTATTGTTTCAAATTAAGAAAGACCACTCGTTGCTTGATACTTGGAAAAGTATAAAACGTCAATCTCGGGTAAAAGAACCTGCTTTATTTTTTCGAGAAAAATTTGTTGAAAGATTTCTAAACTCACCAAAAATGTATAAAATAAATAAAAAAAATTATTATTTTTTGAATGAGTTTGTGAATTTTTTTGTTCTTATATTTTCAGATTCAAATATATGTCTCTTCAGTTCAGGAACGTTTGAATTAATCTTTTGTATGATAGAAAGTTGCTTATCCAATTATGAAAACCGACTAGAAAATCCCACCTTCCATCTATTTGTTTTCTATGATACTAGTGGAGGAACATTGCTTGTGACGTGGAAATCTAATGTTAAAACCCAATTTTCTAATACAGAAAATGTAATTTTACTTCATTCTTTTCTAGAATACAATGCTTGTCCCTTATTTATACAAGTCAAAACTACTTACATCATGATTTAACTTTAGTTAATTTAAAAACGCAGCCCTCTGTATGTATAATTCCACTGGGTATTATTTACTCTGCCTGTATTCACGATTCTTTTTAGGAAAACCGCTGGACCTTAATCTGTTCTTATAACAAATTGAAGAAGTGCATTGTTATCTTTATTTTTGGAAAACAGATTTATTCTTACATATACTGAGATGGATTTTTTTCTTCGAAACTTATAAATTGACATCTTATTACAATCTAGAGAGGCAATCATAGACAATATCATTATATCGTATCTTCATAAAATTCTTTATGTCACACCATTAATTGGTGCTTAAGTTTATTTAGCAATGTTTATTTATAAAATACTAGAGTATACGGGCACATTTTGATTTTAAGTTAAGTTTTCTATCAGAACCTAGCTATATGATGGATGTCTTTTCAATATTATATGTAAAAAGTTGTAAAAAGATGTATAACACTCAGTTGTGCATTTTTCAGGTAATTTTGGATGTATGGCTATAATATGGTTATACTATTTTCTCTATTAATTAACTAAGAAATGTTAATCAGATAAAAGTTGCAAGATAACTAATTCTTTATATATTCAGTGGTTTTTTAGAACATAATTTTATTCGTGAGTGGTTTTTTGCACTCCACTGATTTGGTCATACGGTGACAATTTCGTTTGCAGGGACTTTAAAGACTTTTGGTGAAGGTTCGAGACTGGTGTGAAGATGAGTATTGCGCATAAATCACTTATTATCTACTGTAGAAAATTTTGTGCTCGGATGCATCTACTATCATCTTATAACGGTAGAGAATGAGTGTGAGGATCTACCATCCTTTTGATGGTTGTCAATTGTGGTGGATTTGGCCAGTATTTCACAGGATTCTTTAGAACTTGTTTGATCATTTAACTGATGCAAATACAATAAAGGAGGATCAGAAAATTTGATTTCTGCAGAAATTAATGTGTTGCCTCAAACTTGATGGGAACACAAAACTCCACTAATTAGAATTATAAAGGTTTCAGAGATTTTATTATAGAATACGTTTAGAAAATTATGGTTAGAGTAGTGTTCAGGATGGTGTTGAATCCAAAAGCGTTCTCTGTGAATGATCTTGCATTTGTATTGACGAATTTGTCTGAATCATAACATTACAACTTAGTATTGTCTATATTTATTGGATAGAGATAAATGTTTGAACTTTGTAAGCAACACATTTTTAATCCCGACTTAAGGAAAGTTATAAGTGACGCAAGTACAACTTTTAATATCTGTCAATTAAATAAAATAAGAAGTAGAACAAATATCAAGATTTGATAGTTTTAGTTGAAGGTAAAGAGTATGGAATGTACGCCTCCATGACAGAGAATATTATCTTAGTCATGAGTTCAGCAATTCCGAGGGACTTGACTAACCTTCCGTCAATCTTTGTGAAACCAAAGAAGTAAGACCGCGTTTCTGACCAGTTTGCTGCAGCGCCGAATCGCCAAATACTTTTCGCTTCGCCGTCTGGGGATTTGCTTACTACGCTTGTCAATTACCAGATGATGGATTTCTGGGGATTTGTTCACCTGCCGTAGATTTGAAGAGGTATGGAAGGAACACCAGAGATACAGAAAAGGCTGATCAGGTAGGAACGCAGGAAGAGGGATAGAAGTTTTCAACAGAAATAAGGCAGTAGATGAGTATATGTGAGGAAAGTTGACGAAAAGGTTTATTCAAGAGATGATGGGTTCATCTCCCAGACGATCAGACATACGAGTAGAAAGCTGCACCAACTATTCAAGTTCATTCTGGCTAGAAAATTGGTTGAAAAGTTCAGCAGCTGTATCCTGAGTATTAGATGAAAATCCATTGTTTACAATGTCAAAGATGAACTTTGAAATCAGAACCAAAAATGAGATTTTGGAAAAGAGCCAAAAGTGTGTCAACAGGAAGCAGGACGATCTAGTGAGGGAATATCTAATTAATTAATAGTAAGTTGAGATTACAGAAGACAGATATACAGTAAGATGAATTTAAGCAGTTAGATTTGACAGGATAGCTTTAGACTTAAAGTTGGAAAAATTAAGCGAGAGCTCTGAAGCATCTGGTACCATGTAGAATGGGTGTTTACATACATACCATTTGCTGAAAACTGGGAGAGAGGCAGTGTATGAGGAGAACATAGTAGGCGTTTGCTAGTCAGCACCCATCAAATCACTCTTTATAATGTTTCTGTTATTGTGATATGAACGAAGAACCATATATAAAGATATTATAAAAGGGAAGAGTTAGTGTTGAATTGTTTTCGGAGTGGCCACCTTAGCCGGAAAATACCACGGAGGTGTGTTTAGTATATTAATGAATGAAGAAGGAAGCCATAGCTACCAAATGACTCAGGTAAGAAATTCATGATGACGGCACAAACCCAACAGCACCGTGGTGGACACTAGTCACACACTCATAGTTTGGTTATATACTTAGTATTATTTACGTGATATAGTTATGGCTATTATAGGTTGTACTATTTATATAGGTATTTATTTTGTTACTCATGGGTATTTATATTATCTATTATAGAGTATAATATATATCTATAGATGTTAGTTATGTATTCTTAAGTATATATTATGTTTATTATATTATTATAGTATATTGTTTATTATTTATTAATTATTATATTTATCAGCCTTATATATAGTGAGGTGAGAATATTTATATCATATATTAGCTATATAATTTACTAGTACTATAGTGAGAGGAGTTTATAGTTATGTTACTAACTTATATATATTTATATTGGATATATGAAGGGATTGAAACAAATATTGGTTATATAGTGTATAATAATTGCATATATATATCAAAATACCTATATAATATCCAACAACAGAAAATGTATCAGTGACATTTTAAGCATTTTAGTAATTTTAAGAAAGTGAAAAAGCGAATAGTAGCCATGTCATATCATCTTACTAATACTTTAATATTTTACTGCAATTTTTTTTACGCGTAACTACCACTCACGGGAAGGAACCTTTTCAAAGAAGATTAAATACAACAGGAAAAACAAATGATGGAAAGGAGTTCCAAAGAACAGATGGGGCTAGAAAGAAGGAGACATAACAACCACCAAGATTTGAGTTTTCAATACTCACACAAAATTCATCTGAGAGAAAGAACCTCTTGTGATACGAGAGGGTCAAAAAGGTGCTGGAATGCGAGAGGCCAACTCCTTTGAGCACATGCCACTGTAATGCCTGTAGAAAAGAGAAAGTGCACCAATTTCACGATGCAGAGAAGGAGAGGGGTCAAAGGAGTTTGAGAGTAGCAGACAGGTTTTTAGTCTCAACCTCAACCTCAACTCTATCCAAATGAAGGTTGGAACCGGCGCCACTCGAAATGTGAGAACAGTTCTCCATACAAGACGGATAAGACCCTTATATAACTGGAATAACTTAAAGGAGGGGTTAATGGTAGGATTGTAGTAGGTTTTGTTTGCCCTTTTTAATTCTAACTCTTTCCTTCCTCTACCTCAATTTCCTCTCAACCACATTAAAAATATTTTTCCAAAAACCTTTACGTTTCACTTCCTCTGATATCTTCCCTCTTAAAAAAACCCTTAAACCAACAACAATTTAATCATCAACACCGTCCCTCACTACGGTAACTCTCCTCAAGTGTCTAGAAATTCCTCTGCAAAGATGGCAAAATTTACCCTTACCATTGGAGAAACCCTCATATTTATTATAATCGCCACCTTCTATTCAACTACTTACATGACCTTTCTACATGAAATTCAAATTCTTCCCTTGATAACTCTCCATCGCTCTTCATATAGTGGATTCATGTATTAAGCATTAAACCAAATGGCACCATTTCGGTTTTCATTTGTCAAAATTTACAAAACGTCTCCCTGAATCCGGTTTCTTATCAGGGTTAATTCAAATAAATTTACATAAACACAAGAAGGCGATTACTAACAATTTCGACATATATACATATATTTCTAATTTGGACTCGTTGTGCGTGCGATGGAGATATTAAAGAGGATTATTATGCGCAAACATTGAAATCTCACAACATACTAATTATTTATTATTTTTTTTGTGCTTTTCTTTTGTTTCAATGGTCTCAGCCTTTAAAATATATAATCACTTCTGAAGGAGGTCTAAGTTCGGTTAGGAACGTAAAGCTCACAGAAATATATATAAATCAATTGGTATAATGGGTGAGAGGTAATTTTTCTCCTTAACTTCTTCAAATCTTCGCGGGCCTTTCGTGACGTTTCTTAAGTGATTTCCTGGTTCAAATTTCAATTCTAATATAAAGGTTCCCTCCGTAAGGATAAAATTTAATTTTCTTGTGGTTATAATATATATATTATCGTTTATATATTGAGTTATATAAGTATTGCGGGGTTATTATTTATCCTTAGTGGAAAGAGTTTTACAATGTAAGGAGAAGAATAAAAGTTAGGAAAAAAAATAAGAGTAGTAGTATAATTATTATTTATTATATATATACGTATATTTATTGAGTTTATATTATAATACTTTAATATATTTAACTGTGTCCGTTAGTAGTTATAAGTGATTGTATGTTATATATTTAATTCAGATGGTTCCTTTGTGTATTTTCGCCAACTTCACCATATTTTGCTAAGGTTGAGTAGTAATTCACTCATTAATAGAGGTGTTGTGAGATCGAGAATAGAAAACTTGAGTTTAGTCTCTCTGTCAATAAATATTTTAAATTCTCTGCTAGCATTCGGTATGGTTCGCGAAAAAGGTTAAATGGTTAGTTACACGTCAAGAAAAGACCATAATTAAGGGTAATTTACTGAGCATTATTTAATTGTATAGTTTACATTATCATATATTTTTAATCAATAATATATTGAACTAAATAGTCATTATTGGTATATTATATATAATATATAATTTAATAATTAATAATATGTATTAATATTCATATATATATTATAATTAATTAATTATAGTTATACTAATCAGACGTACTATTCATTTATTACATTAAATAATTATTATTTACAGTAATAATAATCATAATAATAATATCCATTTTTTCTCTGCTCTTTATCATCATATTAGGCTGATTCCACTTGGCTGATAATAATAATATAGTATGTAGTCCAATTCAATAACATAATAATCTTTGAGAAATAGACTAACTCAATACGCTTACAGGAAAGAGGAATACAGTTGTTGGTAAATCCCTGGAGAACTAATTTTAGTAGCGTGGAAATAGGGTTTAAAAAAAAAATAAAAATTTAAACAAAAAAAATCAAAAAAGATAACTAAAGAAGAAGGTCTTTTCTATTGTCAAACAAGAAATAAATTTAAAACAGAAAATGTGAGGCATATTTAATTTTTTATTCTGAGGAGTTGAGTTGGGATGCTCTCGTAGCGCTAGGCGAGTGATATATTTCTTTAGTATATATATCTATGAAATTTTAAATTTTTTAGCTAATTGTAATTTATTGAAAAGCTGTGTATTTAATTAGTAATATATCTTTTTATATCTTATCATTCTTATTCCAAAAACGTTATCACCATAATTTTTACTTTATTTCGAATATTTATATATTATATATATTATTATTCATAATATATTATTATAATATATTATTATTATTTATATATATTTATATATTTATTATATATATGATAAATTTTAATATATAGATAGAAATAATTTTATTTTATAAACCTAATATATATAATCACATGTGATATTTAATTATAATATAATATAATCTCATGTGATATTTGATTTTAAAACACATTTGTAATCTCTAAAGAGTACATATTAATTAGACATAATAATATTTATTAATAATATTTATACTATTTATATATAATAATATTTTTTTATTTATATTTTATTTATAATTATAATCATTATTATCATATTATATATTTAATATTAATTATATATTATTTATATTATAATACATTTTATAATGCATATGTTTTTATATATTGAATATACATTCTGAATTTAAAATTATTTATCTATTGGTTATATAGTTTAGTTGAATATAAAATCTTTATTTATTTATTAGTGAGTAGAGGAGGTGTTTATGGGTGAGATTTAGTGAAACCGTGTACTAGTGTGTGTGGGGGACTGATTCATTTTCCTGGTAGCATTGATGGGGCTACGTTCTTTGATCTTCAGTCTTTATGTCATTATTTGAGTTGATGGCGGCCACGTGAGTAGTTGTGAGGCACCAGGTAGAGTGTATCTCCAGAGAGCGTGAGCTTATGTCACTAGTCTAGGTATGCAGTATAATACTAATTTGCTTATTCAAACTGTATCTTTAGGGAAATAATAGACCCTAAATGCGCAACAATGGTACTGGCTATATATATAGTTATATACGGTAGTCGATAGCTATGGCTCGTCGGCGTCGGTCTGTTTCCCTTTTTGTAACATCTGTATTCTTTTTGCACTTTTTCACAGATTGTTCTATTGAACTCTTGTCTTTCTTCCTTTTTGTTTTCCAGTTTTTCATCTTTGCACTTGTTATTGCGGCCTGGTCTCGCAGCAGTTGCTGGGGTGTTCTTGGGACTTCTGGTGTTTGCCACGTGTCTAGCTCCAGGGACGAGGAGGTTTCTACCCGGACGCGGTCCCCTCCCGCGCCTTCCCGCTGTAGTTTACTATTCTTCACACACATTCAATACTTTTTCGCATCGCATCCCCCGACCTTACTCCTGTGGGGTGTTGCCCTCGTTACGTATTAATCGTATCTCGCTTTCACCCCCTCTGTCTCTACGTTTTGATACTAATACGCACCATTTTCCACCGGCCATTCAGTTGTTTACGTTTGTCTTCTTTTTATCTCCAGAATGCACCCTGATCCTTCTCAACTCCACCTCTCTGCAGCATGCGATTTAAGCAGAAGCGCGTCGGCTCAGGTTACAAAAGGGAGAGTGAGTCCAGCCCTTGACTGCGTCAGATGTCTCTGGCTGGAGAAGACATTCCACACAGGTTCAAGTTCAGCCAAATCAGGATAGCAGGAACCATGGTTAGCACAGTGACTACCATCAGCAACTATTTTCAGTTTATATTTAATTGAAACTCAAATTTTTTTTTTAATAGGTATATAATAGCGACTTAGCGTCTCCACGTTTTAAAAATATTTTTATTAAAATTTTAGTATTATTATTAATTTGATAGTTTTAAACTTAATTTATTTTTTCATTTTCATAGGGTGGTTCATATTAAATCATTTTTCAATGAATGCCACTGGTGGATTGTAGACTTGATGAAATGCTTACTGAAGGTAGGTAATGTTTTACTCTCTTAATTCTTCTCAGCCGAGTATGCTAAATATACCAGGCGGTCATTTGTGGCTTCGAGAGGGTAACTTGGACTTTGGGACTGATGCTCGCGCACGGAAGTGGGGAATATATTTGAACTAAGAGGCTGATCGCGTGCGCACAACATCGAGGGAAGACTTGGGGAGGGTGACTGATAACAACCCTTCCACCAGAAGTGTGGGAGGATGGCACTAGCCGAACAAGTTGACTATCGCCCCAATGAGGTTTCTTGCGATCAGTGGGCTATCGAACTTTAACGGGAATGACAGTCCACTGGATTGACAGGGTCAACTTCAAAAGGTGCCATGCAACTTTGGCGGTCAGGGAGGTGAAGTAAGAAAATTAAAACGAGTTAAATTTAGTACAATTTTATAACTCATTAAGTTCATACCTAACTTAACAGACGTTGGATGAATCATTGAACTACGTAAAGCTAAACATAAATTATTTGTACTTAGGCCAAAAGTGAAATTAGGAGTTGCCAGGAAAATAATACAGAGATCATCATGAGTTTAGCATCCAGGTAAGGTGAAGGCCACACTACGGCAATGGCACCAACTAGTTGGCAGCCTTCAAACGCCTTTGGTGAAGTCCAACAGGACCAGGAGAACTTCCTATGACCCTGATTTCTGCATTGGCGATTGGTGGATTCAGGAGCTCCTGAGGGCTGAGGGGTGAAACAAGTTCTGCCGCTCAAACCGCTTGCTACAGTACGAAATTAATTAGATTACATTAACTAATATTATTAAATAAATATTAATTAAGTAATTCGTAAGATTCTGTTACTGTTGTATAATCTTTTGGGAAAAATTTTTGAATAAATATCTTATATTGTTTTTAGTGCTCACAGCACTCATCTTGTTGGCCGACAACCAGATGTGAAGTGTATACAAGGTGGAGAAGGGGGGGCTCACAAGTGGGAGGAGGACAATAGCTAAGATCCAGGACCCTGTGGACCCTTCAGAACAGGGCCCCAGGCAACCAGATCAAGATTGTCGGCAAAAGAAAACTGAAGACTCATGATCGTACAATTAGTAGTTATATAATTAAAAAAAGAAAATTTAGCGTAGAATTTGTTGCCAATTAATTATAGACAAGTTCATTTTAAGTTTTTGATATTTTATATCAAGTTAATTTTATTTCTGCAGATGGAATTCCCTATATGATAGTGTGATGATCCTTCTGGAGGTTTTAAGGGTCGAAAACGCCAAAATGGATGCATAAAACCATCCTCATCAAGACCAGGGAGGTTTCCTCTCACAGAGGTAGAAGTCGATAATTATAAAAGTTATTTTTTAAAAGTAAGGTATTGCCAAAATTGTCATATTTGGTTAAAATTTAATAAATTATTAAATTATAATCTTCCTCACACCAACCTCATTAACCGTGTTCTGGTACCCTTTCCATCGCTCTTTGGCTTGCCAAACACATACGCTATTCGTAAACAATCTCTAAGTGTATATGACATTAAATTATGGTCATACGTCTGTTAAAAAAGCAAAATTA
This sequence comes from Trachelipus rathkii, assembly GCA_015478945.1. Lineage (NCBI taxonomy): Eukaryota > Metazoa > Arthropoda > Malacostraca > Isopoda > Trachelipodidae > Trachelipus > Trachelipus rathkii. The sequence continues at coordinate 21,785 of JABUQX010081449.1, forward strand.
CAGATTTAGTGGACATCACTTTATCATTAAAAATATATGGTGTTCTTACACCTATTACTCTAATATCATATATACATCATGTTCCAATATACCATTACATAAAAATCTCTATATTACAATTTGGTCACTATAGATATTCATTATTTTGATTTTCTACCTTATATATACTATATATACGCAAATTTTATTTAAACTCATTTCACATGGATCTGAGTCATTAAACTAACAAGATCTATATTCTTAACTGCATAAGTATAATATATATATATAGCCCTATCTAGGGATATGAATAATTATGTATTTACAAACATCTAACTCGTTGATCTATTCGCCGCTATTCCCATAAGATCTACCAACGTTCTCTGTGCTCCCGTTTTTTTTTAAATTAATCATTATGTAATATTACAGTTGGATATAAAATTATTTTAATCTTACATTCGTGGTTTGCACATGTGGTTCAATAGCCGCGTGGTAATAATTTGTATTTTTAATTTTAAATTAGCAATATTAAAATACATGGGCACCCTCCTACCCAACTTTGGTTGATGAGACAGCCTTGAGGGAGAAGAGTGAAATATTTCCATCTTGTGTATGCGCAAGATGGCCACTAAGTACAAGCCCTCCTCGTGGACTATGAAAGAGGTTTGGCCCACCTCTTTCAGAATAGGGATCTCCTTTATGGCACTGCCTTCCACCTTCACCCTTAAGGCCCTAGAAAGCATTGCACCCGACATGGTGGAGGAGATCGGGGACAGGATTACCCGAAGATAGGGGACTCCATCTAAACCAACACTGAGAACGCGAAGCAGCGTCAGCTTGGCCAGCCAACAGAAAAAAAGAAAAAAGAACCCACTCTTTCAGAAGCACTCCTATTCAGTAAATTTGTTTTCTAGAGGTATTGGTAAGCAGAGCAAAGCCAGAAAGGATTGAAATGGTATAATTCCGAAAAGTCCAATGGAGGAGTGGTGCCTTCAAGAAGACAATCCGAGTGTTCTGTTTCCCAACCGCATAGGAGAATGGATATGTCTATTTATATAAATATAATACCCCCATTCTAGTATTCAAGCAACATGTGGAGAGGTGCTTCAAAGCGGGGGTGGGGACATTCTCAGGCAAGAGATCGTCTTGAAGGAGGAAAGGTTTGAGGACCTTCTTTCCTCAAAGGAAATATGGACTTCCTGCAGGAAGTGATTAGCAAGGAGGAGGAAGAAGAGGACTTAGCTATGAAGTATTTAACTATTAATGTAAAGTTAACATTTATAATAATTAAATAATTCTGTTTTACTATCTTATAAAAGGTTTAAAATGAAGGCATGCTTTCGTTATTGCGCAAAAGTTTACTTTGTAATTTAAACGGTATCGCCGTAGGATAGCGAATAGCCGAATAGCTCGCATAGTTAATTCCGCACTGGGTTTCAAAAAATGCAAGTCGGATAGCCGACCCGACGCAACTAGTTAGGTGGCAACCGAATAGCGATGACGGGGACCTCGAATTATAGCCGCGCACAGCTTGATATATATAATATATATATATATATATATATAATTATATATATATATATATATATATATATATATATATATATATATATTCTATATATATATATTTATATAATATTATATATTAATATATTATAAGAAAAAAAGACGAACAGAAGCTTTGGATATCATTTTATTAGACGTTTGATTTATCAACCCTCATCAGCTAAAAATAAATTAAATTACAAATAATATTTGAAAGTTAAAATTAAAATTATTTAATAATATATATAGATTATAATAATAATGATTAATAATATAATATAATGTACATACATAAATTAATTTTATAATATAATAATTATAATATAATATAATAATATATTATAATAATAATAATAATATAAATAATAATCTAAATATTCATATTATAAAATTCAATATTAAAAAACTAATAAAATATATAAAAATAAAATTAATATTAACTTTAACCTATATTAATTACCTTATTTATTGATACAAGTCTCGGATCGGATGTTCAAATAAAATCAAAAAACATTAGGGTACTTATATATAACATATACAGATATGGTGAGTTGTTGTAGTGATTTGTACATATTTATTTTAAAAAATAAATATAAATATAAATAATAATAATATCATTTGAAGTGACACAATTGAAGTTATAATTAGACGTTACTTGGAACCATTGATTTTACAACGATGATTATAAAGCTGTAATAAAGTTAAATAACTCCTATAAATTACGAGACACAAAAGTTATATCTTAACTACGTAGTGAGCCATTTATGTAGTTAAGGTACTTTGCGGCGTATCTTAATAAACATAAGCACGATCTTCTCTGGAATATTTGTTCAGTTAATACCTGAGCTAAGTAAGAACATAAATTCTGAAGACTAAATTCCTTTTGATGATGCTACGTGTTTTGTTTTCTGATGATGTTTCTTTACCTATGCACCTGGCAAAATACTATTTCTTGAATACAATTAAATTCTTTTCTATCTATTGATAAAATGATATAAAGATCTTTGAATAAACATTTTTACAATGATAAAATAGTTCTTGAGTATAATTCTTTTCTTTTCTAGATAAACGGGCTTTGAGAGCAGTATCCGCCTAAGATAAATATATAGAAATTAAATTAAAACTGCTTATTTGTATTTATTTGACATTGTATAACACAACCCCACCTCAGTCACAATTTCCTAATTCTAATAATTTAAATTTACCTTTATTTCTAAGTATATATATAATATAATATATATATAAAAATATATTTTATTAAAGTATAGGTATGAATTTTTTATAGTGAAATTGTATATATATTATATAATATGTTTTTAACGTGAGTAAGCTTTAGTGAGAGTATGTTGGGGAAATCAGTGAGACAGTAAGTAGTAAACTTATTATTTAGTGCATCATACTCTATTATGAATGTAAATAGAATATCAATCTGGCTGTTTAGTATAGAGATGAGCGAAAGGTCTTACCTAAAAAGGATCTGTTGACAAAGTCTATAAATATAGTTGTGCATACTCTTGGATAAATAAATTGAATTATAGAAAAATCTTGGTTAAATACATAGTATAATATATAATATTTGAGAAGATTAGATAACTTTTGAAAATATATTTTTTTGCATTGATTGGATATTTTTTATATTGTATTAGTTCTTCTTAGTAGTATGCTCAAGGACGCAGACTCACTACAACGACAAAATCCAATGGTTCCTATCAGTGGTAGGAAAGTGAAAGCTGAATTAGACCGGACAAAGCTATGAAGTTGTGGTAGGTCCATTTCTTATAGATAGTCATAGGACCAGAGTAGTACACGAGGTTTCTTAATCTTATCGCACTATGACAAGTCATGATCGATTTGTTTTTTATTCTTTCATTATATATATGACTGGCGTGAGGATGTTGTCATTATATCTACCCATCACAGGAGTAATAGCGCCTGACAACGATGGCAAGAAGTAGTTCGAGGTGGTCTCCAATCTGGCTTTAAACCGGGGAGAGACGAGGTGAGGGGAACTATTGAGTAGTTCAGAACCTCCGGTGCACGAGTGAAGGGGTCGTACCGCGACACCTGCTCCTCAAAATATAACCCGTTCTGTGGTGGAGTATTGTCTTTAGAGGGATGATGCGCGGGGGATTTTCCCCATCCTGCCACTCCCCGTAACGTGTAGAGCTCCACTACCAGGTAGTAGGATCAGATCCCCCTTCGTTACGGTGCGCCGATCCGTGGCCTCTACTGTAGCGCTCTCTATATCCTTACTTAGAGTAGTTAATATTAAGTCACTCTCTTTCATTTTTTTTTAGATAGTTTGTAATGAGAGCTATTATAAGCTGTCATTCCTAAATATGATAAAGTGTTGGGTATTTTTTTCTAGCTAAGTGTCGTACTTTTTGAGATTATTGGATCCAGTTTTTATGAATTTTTCTTTTTTTTCTCTTATTTTTATTACAATTATGGTGCGATATAGCTTTATTACGCTTGATTCTCACCAACTTCATTGTAATCTGATTTTTCTGCGCTCACAGTGTTCCGCCTACTTTTTCGAGATATTTCAGTTTTTAATATACTAAACAAACACTATATTAACTACTTTAACCAAATAGTATATATATACCAGACCATAAATAAATATTAAAATATAAAAAAGTAAAAAAATATTAAATTATAAGCAACAGTCAACTTCTGACGAGATAACCATTAACAAAAACTGAAAAAAAGCATTTTAAAAAAAATAATATGACAGTGTATACGCTCTTTCTCGCTCTCCGTCTCTCTTTCTCTTCTCTCTCCTTCCTTCCTTCTTTCTCTTTACTTTTCTATAATTCGTAATAAATACCAAAGAGCCACCTAATCACTCTACGTAAGAAATCTAAATTTCTCAGTCTATCTGAAGAGGGAAACACCACTTTACTCTATACCATTACCTGGTGATACTGTGAATATGAGTGTGATATATGGAATGTAAATTCAGAATATTAAGTATACGTATATAATTAAGTATGGACATAAGAGAATAGAATATTATTTTTAGAAATTAATAACAAATTATGAACATATAAATATATAGGATAAAAGTTCAAACTCTTAAAATGATTTTGGTTTCATTAATATATATATATATATATATTATATATAACTCAATTAAATATAAATGAGTAATAGTATATATAAAATACGATCAATGGTAACATATAAATGATATACTAATGAATAATGGATAGTAAACTCACTCAATAGGATAATAGGTGTGAGTTAGAAGTAGTACCTTATGGGATCAGATTAGTGAGAAATATAATGTATAAGGACAGCTATGAAGAGTGATAAGAGGAAGGAACTTTGATGCATGAATATATGGAAGTAAGTACGATAAGTGATTGAATGTAGGAATTACTTCAATATACTTATTAGGTAGAGATATTTAGACTACGATTAGCAACTGCAGTTTCAATATCCTTGACAACCATTAACATAATATTGTAAAGGATTAATAATTAATTTAATGTATATAATTATTATGTAAAAGGTATCTTACACGGCAAGTAAGGGCTCGAGCTACCGACGTAGTGATACACATGGTGGGTACACTGTTATTTCCCATACCCGTAGGGAGGTGAGCGAGGCGCGACACACCTCACAAAAATACCTAAGATGACAGGGGGTTCGTAGAACCTCCCCGGTAGGGGTGAATTATAGTCCTACTCATACGCGTAGTTCCGCGCGGAATGGCGAGTGACTCCGATATCCTGCCATTCGGTGCTAGTTATAATAACCCATATTGGGTGTATTCTTTAGTTTAAAAAAAAAAAATTATTAAGTAAATAGTCTTAATTTATTTTAACGATAGTAACGTAAATAAAGGTCTCTAATAGGCCTTACTACTCATATATTTAAGCTATATTTACTATATATTAAAAAATAAATTCTTTTATATTTAATTTTTATTATTTTTTTACAATTTCCTTATGTATAAATTTTTCGCGGGGTAGTCGACGAATGTAGGGCTCTCTGGTGCTTGGTTGACTGGAATGCGTTAAATTATGTGAGATATTTTTCTATTATTTTTTTTTTTATTTTTTTTTTTTTTTTTTTTTTTTTTATATTTATTTTTTTTTTTTAATTTTTCCGCACTAAAATTTTTTGTTACTAGCATTCAGTCTAGGTTTCCTTTATTCCACGGTAGATATGTTGTTAGTAATTTATTAGATAATAGGATTTTATGGCTCTATTATATTATAAAAAAATATTTTAAGACAAAAAAATTTACTCATACACAATACATTGAACGTACTTGCCAAACATTAGTATTTTAATAATTATTTTCATATATAAATTATTTAATTTTGAAACATTATTACTTTGTAAAACACTGATTAATTATAGGACTATTAGAAAATAATTTTTACATAAATTCTTATTATTTTCATAAATGATTATTCTAGATTTATTGAATAATTAAATATTTTATACTTTTTAAAATAATACTTCAATCGGAAAATAATCAATTAAATTGAAATTTTAAAATGAAAATAAGTGACGTGAATGATACAGTTCTTAGTGCATTATAATATAATACGGAACTATCACCAACTTACATCAGTCTTTTTGTTGTCGGTATGGGCGAATCCCAGAGAGTATCGCGATTATATTTGGAGTCAGGGAGGATATGATTAATATACTTAGGATTTAAAGGAACTAAGCCTAATATTTTTCTATTTGGGATACATATGGTGTGCCGGCTTTCTGCGTGTGATCTTCTCGACTTTACATTAACTTTATACTTTTAGAACGTTACTATACACGTCTTTACTATGATTACTATTCACTTCGTTGTAGTCTCCAGATGAATACTGAGTTGCTATAATCTTATTTTATTTATCATCATATTATACTATCTTGCTTTATTATATTATTTTTAGTTTATATACTTATATAGTCTAGTATAGTACCAGTGTAAAAGCTAGTTTTTGAACATTAGTCCTTTATTTTTTATTTATTGTTAATTTGTATATATATATGTAGTAATATTATATGCTGACTTTAGTAATGAGCCGTTTGTGCTACCAGCTTACAACTCGATATCTCTCGTAAGAATCAATATCATGAGGTATCGGTATACATGAATATCTATGGTTATTATCATTTGATTTTTCTATGAATATGTCATTATACTTCAGGTCTCGTTATTCTATCACGCAAGAAATCTTCAAGTTCTACTATAGATGCTTTATACTGCTTTAGGGGGTGGGTCTCTCCTCCTAGGATGGACGTAGTCCCGCTACTGCTCCTCTCACGCGATTGCGGCGCGACCGTATGGCGCCGATGAGTAGTACTTAGGATATAGGGTCTAATAGAGCACTTCGAATAGTCTATTCTTGTCGAAGCACACGAAAGAACCGAAATGGATCTAATCTTGCCCAAGCTCACACCATTAGACACGATAGATGTCTTGTAAGTAGATCACTGTGATAGGTTATTATTATTATTATTAATTATATTCATTATTTATTTAATTATAATTATTATACATATATATATTAATATTATATAATTAATATATGATATTATTTTTATTACATATATATTATTTATTTTTTATTCATATTGAGTCTTGATTATACTTTTTTATCTTTTACTTATTGTTTAGTTATAATCCTTGTGAGTACTCTATTTGCACTTTGCATTATTTACTTATTATTATTAATTATTATTTATCTCTCCATTTATTTATTTTATTAAATATTTTACGTTCCGAATGTCAGGAAGTGATCACCGCACGGGAGGCATCTTCTGTAAGATTTGCTTTTTTAAACGCTTTCAGCTGTCCTTCAACACGTTCCTCTCGTGAATATTCTCGGTAGGGCTATCTTTGGCCTCTCCTCTCATCTTTCTGGGCCCTGTGCTGACTTCCCAGGATATTTTAATCAGCCTACATCCATTAATTGATCCTTTCCTTGACTGTCTGAACCTGACCAAGATAATTTTAAATCAAGCTCTTATTAATTAAATCAAGTTTAATTATTTTCCTAGCATATATTTCCCCCATACATAATAAGTAAAACCCGCATCCCCTTTCAGGCGTCTCTCCTCGCACTCCGACTCCGATCTCTGGTTCCGGTTCCCGCCTGCGAAACGCAAGCCTGCCTCTCTTGATTTCTGTCATGCAGTCGTATACGTAATTCTGGTTCAAGATAGAAGATTATTTTTTTCTTCTTTCTTCTTCTTTCTTCTCTTGTCTTGCTATTCTACTTCTCTTCGCGCATTACTTCATTCTTCTTCTTCCGTCTTATTCTTCTTCTTCTTCATGGCTAGATTTTCTCTCCTTTTCTTTAACTTGAAAGCAATACTACCTTATTCAAATTAATCTTCTTCTACTTATCTTCTTCTCTCTTTACTTTATCTTCTTCCTTCTTCTCTTCTTCTTCTTCTCTTCTTCTTCGTTCTTCTTCTTTCTTCTTCTCTTCTTCTTCTTCTTCTTTCTATCTTCTTCTTCTTCTTCTTCTTCTTCTTCTTCTTCTCTTCTTCTTCTTCTTCTTCCTTCTTCTTCTTATTACTTAACATTAATTGAAATTAATATCGTATTATTATAACTTTATAAGAGAAATCCAGTTGAATGACGATCAATTATAATAATATATTATTAATACTGTAGAGTTCTATAAAGAAAATTTATTATTATATACATATTATATAATATTATAAAAATATTTTAATTATTATTAATTTAATTTTATTATTTTTATATTTTAAATTATTTATTTAATTTAAAATATAGATAATTTTTAATTTATCATATTAATGAACATGACTCTTATTGCTTATTATTATAATTATTTAATTTATAATTATAATTTTAAATATAATTATTTATTTTAATTATATTTTTAAAATTATTTACTTTATTTTTATTTAGTACTTTGATTAAATATTATATTATAATATTAGATATTTAATATATTTTTAATGTTACATGATTGTTTTATTATCTTTGGCAAAATCATTATATTAGAATTATTAGTTGAATTTTAAATTATTGACAAGCTATCAATATATTCTCTACAATGGTTTAGAGTTATCGCTATAGGGTCTAAAAATTTTGCAGTCCAGGTGTTAGAGTGATATAGCCTGGACAGTTAAAACTCCTTTGTCGTACGGAGGCGGGAGGTTTGGGACGATTTTCCACACGGGTGGGTGGTCTTCCACTCCGAAGGGGGCACGGGTTCTTCTATTCCCCAGCACACTTCAAAAAATCGAAATAGGTTTATTGTAACAGAAGACCTTGGAGAAAAAGATAATTTGGGGTATAAATAAAAGGCATCATTATCAAGTGTACATTCTCTTAAGTATTCAAGACGTGGTATATCCAGTGAAGCACAATTATCTTTCTGATACGAGAGGAGATAAAGATAAAATTTGGCATTTCTTTTAATTAAATAGAGTCTATCGTCTTTTGTAACATAAGCAACCTTGGAGCAGCTGGGTCCGAGTTATAACATTCATATAACAACAATGTTGGTTCTTTATATATATGTTATTGGGTCTGTAGATTTCGAAATAATGGTTTTTAGAACCATCATAGAAAAATAAAAAATAAAAAAATAAATAAATAAATAAAATTTCTTATTCTTTTTGTTTATAACTTTGCAAATTTACTGTTTTAATAAACATCCCAAACGCGTTCAATCAGTAAATACAGTGAAATCAAAGCTGCTCTCCTCAGAACCTTCCGTGATGATCTATTGATCTAATTGATTCAAATCCATTATTTTTACTAAAATTACCACGTTTTCACAATAGCGCTAACGTAAATCAGTAAACAACTGCTCTCCTCAGCCCTTTCCATGATCCATTGATCTATTGATTTAAGTCCAAATTTTTTATTAAATTTTCACGTTTTTACATAACCCTAAATCAGTAAATCAGTAAATCAAACCACGCCCTCCCACCCATCCATATCCAACCCTGAATCTATTGATTTGATCTATTGATCTATTGATACTATTATTATTGATATATAATCATATTATTTTACTAAAAATGTAAACGCGTTTTATATCCACGAATAAACAGTTTTCATTATTCCAGTAAATCAAACCACCCCAAACCCCCTTACCCTTTCAGAGTCTATTGATCTATTGATCCCTATTGTATATTGATTCAGGTCATATTTTTTAGTAAAAGTGTAATGTTTCTTTACATACCTTAAATCAGTTAATCAGTAAATCACACCACCCACCCTCCTGTCACAACCATGAATCTAATTGATTTATTGATCTATTGAGGCTATTAAGATCTCCGAATTGCATATTTTATAACTAATATTTCATGTTTTACATACCCTATAAACAGTAATATCGTAAATAAAAACCCGTGCCTTACCAACAACTGAAGAGCCCAACATCAAATCCATGATCATTGATCTATTGATCTAATTGATACCTATTGATGTATTGATCTATTGATTCGAGTATCATTTTCGGATAAAATTATATTAAAAACAAATTTCTTTAAAAACACTGATCAACGAATCTATGCTAACCTAAACAAAGTTTCCCACATGTCAACGATATACTTAGCATCACTGAACTTATGAATATAATACACATCGACAACCTGACACGCCTTAAACATGAATAATCTGTTAAACGTTAACAAAGTTCCACACTTAACAACAAAGTAAATAATGAAAATGCATACAGACCGTAACCTATTCACACTTTGTCAAGCATATCTCTAACATTAACAAACTTCTGACATGTAATAAAAAACATGTAATTTTAAACCTAAAATTTATCACAACATTGGTTTAATATCATACTGATCACCGAATATACTCTAAACGTAATAAAGTTTCCACATCAATAAAGCTAACATAAGTGTAACATGAACTAAGAAAATAATGTACAAAAGACAATACCTAACACAACTTACACACGAATAAACTGTTAACATTAACAAAGTTCCGCACTTAACACCAGTAAAGTACTAACAATTGCATGCAAAACGTAACCTATTCTTACTTTTTCGCATATCTCTAACATATTAACGTTAATCTTATACTGACACAGTAACATTTAGCAAAAATGAATCATAACCTGTCCGATTAATCATACTGATCAACGAATAATATCTCTAACGTAATAAATTTCCACATCAATAAAGCTAACATAGCAGTAACTGAACTAAGAAAATAATGTCCAACGACAAAACCTACAACTAACACACGAATAAACTGTTAACATTAACAAAGTTACACACTTAACATCAGTAAAGTAACTAACATTGCATGAAAAACGTAACCTATTCATACTTTTTTCAAGCATATCTCTAACATAACGCTAATCTTACAAAGACACAGTAACATTTAGCAAAAAATGTATCATAACCTTTTCCGAATTAATCATACAGACCAACGACTATATGCTAAAGTAACAAAAGTTTCCACATCAATAAGCTAACATAGCGTAAACATGAACTAAGAAAATAATGTCCAACGACAAACCTAGCACAACTAACACACGAATAACTGTTAACATTAACAAGTTACACTGTTTTGAGTATTTCATTAACTACGTTGCCCTCAAAATTAATTAATTAGTTAATTTTTATTCTTAAAAAAATACTAAGATGCAATTTTAATTATTTTTGAATGAGAAAAATAAGGTAAAATATGTGAAACAAAAGGGTACTATTCCCTTGTTCGATTATGTTAGAAAAAACGACAACTATTTTAACGTAACAAAGTTTTTTACATTATTCATAAGATATTTAAACAAAAATTTATCATAACCTTACCTAAGTATCATAATCCCAAAATTATATTGCAAACATAACAAGTTTTATCCAACATAACATAAAATAAGTTCTTAGAAATAAAAATATCATAGTTAAAGTGTAATAGCTTACCAATTTAAAGCAGTAAAATTCAGTAAATCAGTAAATGCAAAAACACCACCGTCCCTCCCACCCTTCTACCCAATTCCGTCCATGACATTTTGCATCTTTCGATCTAATGATTTCAGTCACATATCGAAGTACCATTTCAGATAAACATAGTACAAAAGTAAGTTCTTTATATACTACCCATCGAATATATGCTAACGTAACAAAGTTTTCACATTAATAAAGCTAACATAACATTACCTGAACTAAGAATATAATGTACAATAACAAACCTAACACACCTTACGCACGAATAAACTACTAACATTAACAAGTTCCATACTTAACAACAGTAAGTAACTAGCATAGAGCGTAGCAAAACGTAACCTAAAAATTACATCACTTTTTCATGCATATCTTCAATATTTTAATTGTTAATTTTATATTAACACTGTAATATTTTACGTCGCATTTCAGGTATCATTTCGGATAAACATTGCACAAAAAATAAGTTCTTTATATATCTAATCAGCGAATATATGCTAACATAACAATGTTTTCACATAATAAAGCTAACATATTATAGAATGAAACTAAAATTAATGTACTTAACGACAAACTTACACAACTTACGCAAAAATAACTTACATTAACAAAGTTCCAACACTTAACACCAGTAAATTAACTGGCATTGCATACAAAACGTAACCTAGTTACACTTTTTTTGGAACGCATATCTCTAACATATTAACGTTTAATTTTTACATTGTCACAGTAATATTTAACAAAAAATTTATTCATAACTCTTGTCTAATTATCATAAGACCAACGAATAACTGAAAAACATAACAAAGTTTTATCCAAACATAACATAAAAATAAGTTCTTTGAATAAAATATCATAGTAAAGTTTAGTAGTAGTTTTACTGATTTTAAAGCAGTAAATCAAGTAATCAAGCAACCCACCCTACC
>JABUQX010081450.1:0-51788 GCA_015478945.1 Trachelipus rathkii
AGTGGAGAGCGAAGAAAAAAGTCTAAAATAAACTTCATTAATTATATTTCATTACAGCTACGTATCGATGGTTCTTTTTCTTTTAACTAAATTTATTGAATTTTAACATTACTTTGCAAGTAAGAGCTAATATATATTTTTAAATTTTTCTTAATATGAAAATATTAATCTATTTTAAACATTTTATAAAATTCCCATATTATAAAACTATAAATAAATATATATAGGGTAGTAATAGCATCATACACCTACCCTCAAGCAACCAACACTCAACACTGATCAGCGGGAGGATGGCGTTCCAGAAACAGAGTTATCGATCTAGAGTTGAAAAAAATCAGAGCTGAGATACGGCTTGAGAGACGAGTAAATAATATATCTCGCTCATTTTTAATATATATTAGAAAATTTTGACATCGGAAGTGCTGTTGATTTAATCTTGTTACCAATATATAAGATTGAAAACACTTACTTATGTACTATATATTAATAAATATTATAATAATATATATAATTTTTAAATCATAATAATATACTTAATAAAATAAAAATAATATAATATACATATACAATATATTATTTATAATATATAATTATAAATAATAATATTTATATATATATTATTATAATTATAATTATACATAAATTATTATATTATTATTTATAATATATTTAATTATAATAATCTATAAATATATATATAAAATTTAATATAAATATAATAATAATAATAAATATATATCATTTTATTTTAATAATATTTAATATATATATTATATAATATTAAATTATTAATTATATATATTCATCTTAATATATATACTATAATATATTTATATATTGTTATAATAATATGATATAATATTAAATATATATATAATATATTAATATTATAATTTATAATTTATAATAATATAAATATAAAAAAATATATATTATAATTATATAATATAAAATATATCTATAATTTTAAATATTATATTATATTATATAATATAATTCATATAATATAATATTATATATATATTATATTAATAATATTAATTAATAATTAATATAATATTATAATGTTCACTTCAAAGATTAATTCATAAAGCATGACATGGTCACTTTGAATAGTTTCACTGATTAGGAAAAATTTTATTTGTGATTCAATATATGTTTATAATTATAATTACATAGTATATTTATTATAATAATTATTAGTGTATATACCAGCCAAAAAATTTAGTATATGAGAGAAAATACTCTATATAGGTATAGATCATTATAATTATTATTCATATTCATCTCTCCCAGCTCTCTCATACTCATAATATTAATTCTAAAATAATACAACTAATCATTAACTTAAAAAAAAGATAAACTGCTACATATTAACTATCAATGATATGAATAAAAAACCAAAAAATGTGATAACACTTTCATATGTGTATATAGCAGAATATTAAGATTTTATCTTGTACTACTTATGTTGTCATACGACTTACAAAAAAAAAAAATAGTGAATATATATAATTAATATATATAATTATTAATTATTATATGTTAATATATATTATATATTATATATATTATTTAAAATTATATTATATCTATATATAGATATATAATAATATCTATATATATATTTATATAATATATATATAATTAATCATAATATATAATATATAATATATATTAATAATATAATATAAATAATTAAATATATTAATATAATAATAATTTATATATATATATATATACGGTTATATTTTGGTATGAATATATTTCGTATCGATAAGTAAGTATTGAGTATTTAACATATTAAATATATAATTATATAATTATTAATATATAATAATAATATTAATATTATGATATTTAAGTATTACATTTTTTGTAAACAATATATAGTTAATATAAAAATTTATATTTTAATAAGAAAAAATAATATATATATTATAAATATAATATAAATATATTTATTATAATTAATATTAATATATATTATATAATATATAATAAATAATTTATATTGCCCTTCAGACAAAGTAGTATGTCATTTTGTAGATAACTATAGATTCATACCTCAAGAGCGAGAAATATTGAATAATAGTAAGTTAGAGTTTAACAATAAAGTTTAATTTAATATTAGGAGCAAGAAAAATTTTATTTACAGATGTATTCGTATCTACCTATTAAACTTGATAAATGCGTGTACATTACTTTAAATAGCGAACTAAAGATATTATTAGTGAGAGGGTATATTTAAATCATTGCGACATGATATGATAAGGTGATTAGAGCTTGTGATGGAAAGATCACAAATATATCATTATTTTATCACTAGGCATTTATCTCATTAGAGCAGTAGTCTACTCTAAAAGCGCAGTCATACTTAGTTATTACTTCTTCCTATGCAGTTATTATTAAATTACGGGCGTTCATATCAGAATTTGAAGAGAAGCATAAATAGATAAAAATGAATAAAGTAGAGAAAAAATTGAATAGATATATATAAGAGCAGAACCGAAAGATAATGTAGTCAGAGACGAGAGAAAGAGGAGATAAGAGAGTATTATGCAGATGAACATAGAGAGCAGAGTCATCTGCAGTAGACGATGAAGAGAGAGAAACAGTAGATGACATTTCTCACTATTAATAGACCCTACACGATCTACATATATGAGTTCTAGGGAATTTATATTATAAACATTATACGACCACATATCACTTATTCTTCTCAGTATGTTCTTCACGCACACTCACCAAGAGTATGGAGAAAATCGACGCTACACATTCGTTGATAAAGCATAGAGAGTCTAACAATCACAGAGAATATGATCACATTCAATAAATGAAGAAGTAAGAGGCGAACGTATTTAATCGATCAGAATGTGTCTTAAGACTATAGATTAAAGTAACACTCGCCAGACACGAAATAAGCATCACAATGACGTTATAGGGCAGGCGAGACCAGAACTAACACCCCACATGCATAATTCCTCTATATTCTATATCAGCATTGCCCGTTCCGCCGCACCCGTCAACACAGACCATTGCCCCAATTTACAAAACCCCTCGCGACCAGCTTACAACAATGCACACTCTACCCACCTCCCAACTCAACTCAAGTCCCTTCAAAATATCGAGCCACACTCTCATTCCATCTCTCGTCTTCACACCAACTCCCTCCCTAACACTGCTCCACACACATATCCACCATTATCCTAATCGCTGAGACTCTACTCATCCATCCTCACATGACCAGAAAACCCATCTGCGTAACATATCTATCTATCTCTGGACACTATATACCTCCCTATCATACCACACCACTCTTAATACCGCATTCTGGGCTTCGTACTTTATCAATTTAATTCTTCTCACATTCTTATCTACTATATTTTTACCCCTTAGAGAGAATGCCATACAACACATGAACAGACTATCTCCTATCCCAGACCATGACGCTCATCTAGATTAAAGAACTTAGGAGAATCCGTGCTAACACACACGGAACAACAAACTTCCGCATTGTAAAAACTTAACTAGCACACCAATGGACTATTGCCGAAGTCACCAATCACAACACCCTCTCGAAGCTCACGCCTGCCGTTTCAGCAATTTATTTTGCCTACTAGAACTTCAGCGTCGTCATCTCCCCCTCTCACTCACATATGGTTCCAATAATATAAACCAGAAGTCTCAGGGCGGCCATGAGCACCATCCTTAGCATATACTTGTGTTGTGAGTATACAAGACTCACCACACCTCATAAACCTTACCTATTCTCACGACCAAACCCTCCTTATACAACACTCTGGACCAAACCTCTACAATCCTCGTCCAACTCTCTTCAATTCTGGCGCACATACGAGAACCAACACTACGTTCCGCATATTTTCACTCTTTATGGCCATGCTCCAACTTCATCTCGATCCCCACCATCACTTACATAGCATCCGCATCTACCTCCTGGGGCATCCCCTAGGCGTTAATGTTTATCATCAACCAGGCTCATAGATTAACATAATGGGAAAACCAAGGATACTAACACCACCCGTCTTACTCCCGCTAATCTCACTAAACCAATTACCATATTGGTGACTCAAAAAGATACTGTATTGATCTTACACCGCTCAACTATTCGTTCAAACATTACTTATTCAGAACCTACCACCCAACACACCAAATTATCACGAACACAACCTTCCAAATAACATTCCTATTAACTCTAATCAATAAGTGTGCCCACCGGCGCTCGCGAATCTGTCCATAGCAGAGTATCGGGTGGTAGTGACTTGTTCCAGATGTCGCTGTCTTTCGTGTCGTGCGCTCCGATAGGTGCTGCGTCTCGATCATCTGTGTGTTCAAGCTGAGTACGAGGATCTTAGTGCTCGCGTTACTTCACGGCTCGAGGTACCTACTACGCTCCGGAGGACGCACCTTGGTCTTCACCATATCCTTCAGTTCACTCGACGCACTCTTTTGACAAAATACCAGCAATATCAATTGCTAACAGCCATCAATAAACTTATCCTATAATATCTACAGTTCCCACTTATCTCCTTACCCTTTAATAATACTATCCCGCTCCCCTCCAATCCCTGGAACTAACCCAATAAACGCTTATTACACAAACTTCAAAATCCATCAATCACCATCTCGCCTCCGTTCGAGATCATTTCACAATAATTCATCTATACCTGCAGATTAACCATTCTTCAACTTTCACTCTATCCATAACCTCCCTACTAATAACCTCATCCCCAAAATACAAATACTTTCTCACCATCAAACCCACACAATTCATCACCTCTTCTCATACTTGGTTAATATTTGCAGAATTTTTCAAAGTGTTCTTCCACACCACTCTCACACCATTCATCATACAAAAAGCACCATCCTACATCATTCAAGCAATTCCCCCTTATTCCATTCTTAACCTTTCGCGCTCCTCCAAAAGAGTCCTATTCCCTTGTAATCCCATTCATCCTCCTTCCAAACTTTCATGTTACACATTTGTTTCTTTAGAAGATTGTTATATCTTTTCCTCCATTTTATATTAATCCAAGCATCTATTCTATTGATTCTTCATCAATTTGCTATTAGACATTCAACAACAGCTCTCCCTTTTACCTTTAACCGCTTCATCACCTCTTCATTCCACACTCACTGTTAACATCTTACTTCCTACTTTACACATTCCTCACAACCTTCCTTTTGCAACTTACTAAACAATGCTTAATATTCATTGCCCAATTTTCTATCAACTTTTCACATTCACAACACCGTTTACTAGCAGCGCGCTACATCATATCCTTAGTTTCTGCCACTTACTCTCACCTAATTACCTACTCCTTTCGTATCACCTTCCTTCCCATCCAAGCCCCCACAAATTAATTACAAATAGAACAAACATAATATCTTAGATAGAAATTTCTAAGAAGGAACTGACTTAATAATCCAACACATACTTAACATCTCCTCATTCAAAGACTTATACTAAATTCAACATCAACACCAGGTTTATCGATACATCTCTACCTAACACAACGAATCTAGTAATAAATACTTATGAGATACTTCTTATGTTTAAAAGAAAGATTATATAATAATATATAATAATATATATATATAATATTATATATATATATATATAAATATATAATTATAATATATATATAATATATATATATAAATAATATATATATATATAATATATAATAATCTATAGTAAATATTATATTATAACTATATATAATATATATATATATTAAATATAATTTATATATATAAAAATACCATAAAAAAATTACTTGCCACATATCAAAAAAAAATTATATATATATATATATATATATATATATATATATTATATATAATATATATATATTATATAATAATAATATATATATATATAAAATATATAATATATAATAGTAATATATAAAATATATAATATCAAATATAATATTATATATTATAATAATAATAAATATATATAAATATAATAATATAAATATATATATATATATATAATATATAATATATAATATATATATAAATATATATATTATATATATATATATTATAAGTATTCTATATACTTTATATATATATATAATTATGTGTATTTGTTATATCTATACATTTTTCGCCGTTATGGGCAGGGACGTAAAATAAATACTAAATAAAAAATAAGATGTAAAGATGACGAAGAACAAACGGTATAAGCAAGGATAGAGAGAAAGAATTAATAAGGGAAAGAATAAGGGAACTGGGTGAGGGTATAATAGGGAAAAGAGTATGAGTGCGCAAAGATTATACTGGGATGGGGATAGAGGCGAGAACTGAAAGACTGAGAAGACAAGCGTAAGGGTAAGGATGGATCAAATCTCATGGAAACAAATTGATTTGGGAAAAGCAGGAGAGAAAAATTAAAGTGGGGGTAGGGGAGGAGCAAATGGATATAGATTAAGAAATATATGAGATAATATAAAGACATATATATATATAATTATAAAAGAGTAGATATTGAGTAAAATATAGAGATATAAAAAGATAAGATATATAAATATATATGAAGGAAGCGGAGATAAAAGTCGAAAGGGAGTGAAAGAGTAATTAGGAGAAATTGAGGCAGGAATATGCTCCGGACAAATTGTTATTATGGACGAGAGGTGAAAGAATTTAGAGGAAGGGCAGGAGGAATGATTGGAGAAGGAAGAGAGGGAGGGGTCGGTACATTATAAAAAGAAGAAGGGTGAGGTTGTGAGCGAAGAGAGGAAGATGTTAAGAGAGGCAGTGAAAAAGAGGGGGGAAAGGAACCAAGGGAGGAAGGTTATGGGGAGGGAGGCACAGCCTGGGCGAAGACAGAGGGGAGAGCAAAGAAAAACGGGAGAGTGTAAAGATGTAGTAAGAGAGGAGAAAAAGGAAAAAGGAGGGGCAATTTGGAGAAAGGGGAAGGGCCAGAAGGGGGGCAAGAAATCAACGAAAAGGGTGTAAAGGAAGAAGCGGGCACTAGTCACAAGGGAAGTGGACCCGGGAAGTGAAGGAAAGTGAGACTTAGGGTCGAAAAAAGGTATGCTCTAAAACAAGTGTGTAAAGATAACAATGAAAGGAGGAGGGACAGAAGACGGAAAAAATGAGAAGAACGGTGAGAGTGTGGTGGATTGAGAAAGGGAAAGAGAGAAAAAGAAAATACTGGAAATGATGGCCGGGAAAGGAGGATTAGAGTCGGGTAAACGGATGTAAAGGGGGAGGTTGCTGAATGACGCGGGAACCGAGGAAAGTGTAGATAAGCAGCAAAAGAAGGCCTGGGAGGAAGAACAGGAGGGCTAGAGAAGAACGAAAGGCATAGCATAGGAAAGGCAAGTGGTGGGAGGGGGAAGGGGAGCCAGCGGCCAAAGGGATGGAACAACACATTGACGAAGACCATAGGAGGACCCATTCGCGGCGAGTCTGAGGGTAGGTCTGACTGCACAGGCTTCTCACAAAAAGTAAAAGGGTGGAAGTGCCTGCCGTGCGTGTATGAGTGCGCACTTGGCTTGTTGCACTTAGCGGGTCCAAGTCATACGCGTTCTTACCCCCAGTCGGGGAAAGATGTGGGAGGTAAGAACATTTATAGAGATATATATAAGATAGAATAATATAATAGGAGATAAAAAAAGAGAGATATATAGAGAGAAAATATAGATAAAAATAAGATGATGGTGATGGGTGAGGAAAGATGAAGACAAAGAGATAGATATAAAATATAAAAGAGAAAATATAATATATATAAAAGATAATAAAAGAGAAAAAACATAATGATAATAAATATAGAGATTATATAAATATATAGAAGATATTGATATATAAATAATAAACAAGAATATAATATAATAATATAATACATATAGATATAGAATGAGATAATATAATAGAGAGAGAATAGAAGAGAGAGATGAATACAAAAATAATAAAATGTAATATTGAGGTAAGTATAATATATTGTGATAAAAAATAAGTAAAAAGATAAGAATAATATAACTAATATATGTTAAAGTGAATATTATAGAAGATATAAATAGATAAATGTAAGAAGAATACAAAGATATGATAACTATAATATTAATATATATAATAGATATATGAAAATATAAACAAATTAAATAATAATAGATAAGAATATATAATATAAAAAAATATTATTATAATAATAAAGATTAGAATAAATAATTAAATATTAATATACTAATAGAATATATATATAGATTATACAATTATTATATTCTAAATAATATAATAAATTTAATATAGATATTATATATATATATATATATTAATAATATATAATAAAATATATATATATATAATTAATAAATAATATAATATATATTTATATATAATATATAAATATATCTGTATATATAATATATATATATAAATATAATAATATATATAAATATATATAATAAGAATATATATAAATAAATTATATAAATATATATATAATATATATATAATACAATATATATAATATATATATATATATAAATATATATATATATATACAATATAATATATATAGTATATATGTATATAAATAAATATATATATATATATTAAATAAATAATAGTAGTAGGGAGGAAATATGGAACCCCGCATGTATATATATAAACCCATAATTACCTGACCCACCTTTTGGCCTGACCTTTAGGCCTTTGTATTTTTGACGCCCCTTTGCGAGAAGGGGCCGCCAGACGGTTGCAAGCAACGTTGTACGTGCCTGCCCCCTTGAGCCCCCTTAGGCTAGCCTCATTTTTGATTTTATCCTTGATACGGTTCTGGCCTGAATATTCGGCCTGAATACGTATTCAAGGCCGATTGACCAATTCTTAAAAATTGACACAATCTAAAGTCATTGAGGGCTAAGTATGATTATCTTGAGCTCATCCGACCGTCACCTTGCCTTGGTAGTATCTGTCTAACATGAGTCCTGTAGTACCTGACCTGAGGATCTCTAATACTATTCCATCCGCGCGACCCTGCCCCTAGCACACAACACAACACACAGCACACTCACACACCCCACACACACAACACCCACTTTGCTACGTATAATATATATAATAATCTAGTAATAATTATATATTATAATTATATAAATATATCTTATAGTATAATATTATATATATATATATAATATATATATATAGTATATAAATATAATAATATATAATATATAATAAATATTATATATATATATAATAATAATATATATCATAAATAATATATATATATATAAATATATATAAATTATATAAAATAATATATTATAATAATATAATATATATTATAATATATATATTATTAAAATATGATATTATAAAAATAAATATAAATAGTTATATATATATATATGGCACGCGACACACACACAACCACACCTACACACACACACACACACAACACATGTCACAACTCGATATTTGATATTTTGATTCCTCAATTTTGATGCCTCAGCATGATGGCTCAACTTGTAGCTCAACTTGGGCTTCAACTTTGACTGACCCTTCAATTATTGATGATTCATCTTCGATGACCGTCCTCTTTGCGTTCATCTTTGAATGGTACATCATCTTATGACTCAGCAATTATGATGTTAGTAAATAGTTTTATGGTTCAGTACATTTTGATGTTCCCAATCACCGTAAGAGTGTCTATATGGTTCATTATGTTCTATAGTAATTCTAGAGTGCAGTTGACTGCCAATTAGTGCCATGATGCTCAAGTGAGTGCCCCATAGTGCCACCTGAGACATAGAGCCAACTGAGTGCCACTTTTTTCCAAGCCTTCTAGCCCCCTGAAGCCTAGAATAGCCCTAAAATGGGTCCTACCCCTAGTAAGGTATGAGGATCGATTTGATATTTACACAGTTGCTAAGGATCTCCTTACTAAGTTAGGTCTTTGTCTAATACTATAGCCCTATATATATTATATAAAATATATATTATAAGTATATAATATATCTATAAAATATATATATATATAATATATTAGATAATTTATGTAATATAAATATAAATATATTACTTTCACAACACACAATACACAAATACATAGTGTACAACACTACCATACTCACACTTGCGCTACACACACACACAAACACACACATACACAAACACTTATACACACAACTACACCCAGCCATAGACACTTATACACACCTACACCTACACACACAACACACCCACACCTACAACTACACACATACACACGTACACACACTATGACACATATACGCACTTACACTCACCATAGGCCCTTACACTCATCCATATACACTTCTACACTCACACTTAGACACTAACACACTTACACTCACCAACACACATCTACACCCCGCATAGACACTTCACTTACCATAGACACTACACTTACACCTTACATACATACAACACTAGACACTTATACGCACTACACTCACCATAGAACACTTACCAGCTCATACACTTACCACAACACAAAAATACCTTACACTAAGCTCACACACTCGAATTTGAATGCCTCATCTTGATGGCCAATTTGACTCATTGATCACTCAGCTTAATGTTCATTGGTGACTCAATCCTTTGAGACGACTTGATACCACCAATGAGATCATCTTGATGAATCAGCTTGTCGTTCATCTTTGATGGTTCAACTTGATGACTCAGATTATGTTTGTTCATCTTGATGTTCCCACCCCTGACCTAGACAAAATAAAATTCTACCAACCTATATCATAAGCTGAACACCAAGTGCGCAGCAATGACCCGTCCGCGTGAAGGCCCACGACCCTCGCACTCCCAGGTGCGACCCCGCGCGTCCACCCCCCGCTGCGGCCCCAGGCCGCAATATTTCGCGCGACCACCGGCCCGCCGCGTGCGCCCGCACGTAATATTTTCCGCGTCCCCGCCCCGCCAATAACACCATAATAAGAACGAAAATATATATACATAGTCTTCATTTTATTCATACTAAACATTTATAAAAACATTTTCGCAGATCCTAAAACTGTAACTCATTACAGCCCTATTATTATTATTTATATTATTATTTACATAATATATTATAACATTATTTTTTCTTTTTAATTTTTACTTAATACTTTAATTTATATTTTAAAATTCGTGTGAAGCGGCCTTGTAAAGTTGACATATAACATATTACACCAAGACAATTATAACCCTGCTCAGGTAGCCCTCTTAAAAAATCACATAGTTGGTAGACGTTGGTCAAATTTAACGGCTTACTCAACACTTATTTAATACCTTTATCTTGAATAACCCTAGTATTTGTTGACTTATATTCTATGCAGCCGTTCAAGGAATTACCGAGACATACTTCTTGGAAACAACATTTTTTAAAACCTTTATAAAAACCTTTATAACTTTGCTGAAAGAAGACCCCACGCAAAAACACCATATTTTTAAGGGTGTAAAAAAACCATAAAACTTTTCTTAAAAATTATATGCAAATAAAACAGAAAATGTAGAATCATCAGAATTTTTTCTATCGCAATTTATGACTCTACTGCCTCCAACAAATAAATGAAAGTGAACTCTAATTTTTTTAATAAAAGAAAAATTTCTATCTACATAGCAGAATATTCAATGCGATAATAACATATTATCTTATCGTTAAATTTATGATATATAACATAAATAATAAGATTTATATAATATATAATTATATATATCCAATATATATAATATATAATAATATATATTATATATATATATAGAGGTTGACTTTCAATTATAAAACTCAAAATGACTGAGTACTTTGAACAATCCCTCATCGTATCATCTCAACCATATTTCTAATTTTCCTTAGAGTAAGAATTCTTTTCCTTTTGTTCATATACATATTTCCAAAACATTCGCTATTTACACTAACAATCCATCACTCTGCCCTACGAGCCATATTCAACTCATCCTCACTCCACAGTCGAGAACAAAAAGAGAATCCTCCAAAATGAAAGACATTAAATAATATATATATAAAATATATATATATAAATAATATATATAATAATATACTATAATATTTATATATATAATAATATATATATATATATAATAAATATATTTATAAATAGTATATATTTATATATATAATAATATATATATATAGTTGGTTGAAAGCTTTACTCGGGGTACGGTTGCAATTAGAGTATGCAAGCACTTGAGTTAATTCACCACGCACCGCCTCCTCAAAAATTATTTGTCAACGCCACAAAAAAATTATTTTTTAGTTACCGCACGCAACCGCACTAACCACCAATATACTGTTAATATGTTTGAATGCGCATTGCGTTCGGCAACCGCACGCACATCAGCCTCTATAATTAAAAATCGCACCGTACCGTTCTAATCTATTACTCACCGCAAACCGCACCATACCTCACCGTACCGCATACAAAAATAAGCGCACCACGCACTCACCGCACCCGTGCGTCGGCCAACATAAAACTGCCTACATTAAACAACATAAAGGGTATCCGTCGAAAATATATACCACAGAAAAAACATAAACGGTAGACGTGTAAATTCCACCACAAACTTCCCCCCACGGAGCCCATATGCAGCTAAGGTTGATTATGTGACAGCAAATATCTATTACCTCCATAACTCCCCCATTCTCCAATTTCACGCCCATAATTCCCGACGTAATGATTAGAAGAAAAAACAACAAAATTGCTCTAGGCGTGTAATTTTTACCACTCGCTACCGAGCCAGGGTAAAACAATATACTTACAGACCTTAAAAGCATAAATCAGTAAATCAATAGAGGTGTTACTAGCAAACAAAGGGATTATAGCTTGATTTACTGATACGCTTTAAGTATTATGTTAATAAATTATGATTCAGCAGTAAAACAAGATAAAAGCATAATCTAAAACAAAACCATACTAACCCCTTGTGCTAGTAACACCTCTACTGATTTACTGATCTACTGCTTTAAGGTCTTTAAAGAATTTTAACTAACAAGAACAGTACTAGTGTAGAAAATAAAAATATTTATATCAAGCACTTATAGTTCCCATCACATTAAAATTTCTAAATTAAAAGTATTAGTAAAAAAATAAGATAATTATAAGGAAAGAAAAAATTGTAAAAAATGTACATAATTAATAGGTGTAATGAGTTACAGTTTTAGGATTGCGAAAATGTTATTTAATAAAATGTTAAGTATAAAATATAAAATGAATGACCTCATTAGTATTATATTTTTCGTTCGCTCTGGAATATGTGCCTGCGGCCCACGCGGCTGGCGGGTACGCGGAAATAATGCGCCTGCGGCCGCACGGTGGCGGGAACGCGGGCCGGGTCGCACCTGCGGGGCGAGGCGGGCTCCGGCGAGAATCATCCTGCGTATGGTGTTCACGTTAGATCTAGGGGAGACATTAATATCAGTTTTGTTCAGCCAATGGGTTGGAACCATCATAGAGAACAATCCAAATAAATCTGATCATGCAAAGATGAACCCTTAAAGATAACCGACAACAGCTTGACTTTCATCATAGTAATCACAATAAGGTGTATCAAAAGATGACGTCATCAAAAGATGGCATCATCAAAGTTGAGACATCAAAGCTGAGTATCAAAGTTGAGGCATCAAAATTGAACCATCAACAAAGTTGAGGCATCAAATATCGAGTGTGTGATACAAGTTATCTGTGCTGAGTGTAAGTATAATGGCTAGTGTAAGGTCTATGAAGTGTAATCGATAAGTATAGTGTGATGTATAAGTGTAGTGTAAAACCCAACACATCCGGACGTCAACCAATTCTGAACCACACTTGACTAGTTTCACCACTATTCTCTCATAAATACACCACTTCCCTGTGTAAATCTGACCAACACCCTTATATCCTTAATTTTAAATAACTCTATCCTCTCCAAAATCTCCATCCTGCCCCGCGTTTTTCTGCACTTGACGCCGATTTGGGCCTTGCGTTGCTTCACGTAACTACATGGAGTGACTGTTGTCTCTGGACGCTTCCAACTTCTCGATAAGGGGAGCGTAAATCGTTGATGGATGATCAGCGTTATTCCTCTTCGACTAAATCTTCTCTCCCTCATAATCCATGTTCGATCGTGCATGTTCTCTGGGCCATCCCTAAGACAGTGAGTAGCGAGTGGAAAAATTCCGTTCTCCTATCAACTCTGCATAATTCATTCTGCTAGAAATCGTGCAGGATACTCTTCGACAGCAAAGCCGGGCTTTTCATCAAACGAAATGCCTAACCTCCTGTTCTCCTAACTGACAAATCTTCTGCCTCTTGCAAAACCATCCTAAACAACTCTGTAAACCGCTTCCTCCTCTATTCCTCTGATGTTCTGTCTATTCTCCAGCGAAAAGCCAATCTCTTCGGCCTCTCTATTTCCCTCTAACTCAACCCGGACATCGGCATTCCCCCTCCTCCTCCTTCTCTCCCCAGGTTCACCTTTGGCTGTGATTACATTCGATCGGTGCATGGGCTCCTAAAAATCTACGAACGTTAGAAGCGGGGTGGCCCCGGATGCATTCTCCCCGATTTGAGGGAGTTCTTCCGTGCATCCCCGCCCCTCGTTCAACTATCTCTATTCGCAATACAGCACTCCCTCATGTTGAAAGCACGCAAACCATCCAACCTACCGGAAAAAAGGAAGCCGGCTCGAGCTTCTAACTATCGCCCAATAGCTTCACCTGTATTATATCTAAGATCAATTTGAAACCTCTCACCTCATTTCTTAATCACTAATCTCAATTCCACTTCTTACCGATCACCAGACGCTTTCGCGCCTCAAGGCACTGGCCATATAACTTCCATCCTTACTGATTTATGTTTTCCGCCCTCTAAGAACTACGGGAGACTTGCGTGGTGGCGCTTGAACAATTCCAACATTTGACCGGTATGGAACCGTCCACTGCCCCCAAGCTCCCCCTTTGGTTTCTCCTCTCTTTGCTACTTAGTTCAGCCTCTTCAAATCGGCTCAATATCACTGTTGTGAGCGAACTCCTCTCCTTCTGTCAATAGTGGGTTCCTAAGGGTTCTGTTTTTACTTTATTCCTACCTTTCATTAAATGATCTTCTCACCGCACTTCCTAACTCTATCACCATATCTCGAACTCTATCCCCTTCATTCTTCAACCATTTCAATTCTGCTCCCTTTTACTTCTAGAATGCCTCTCGTCTTAATATTCCGATCAATCTCGCCCTGACTGGATAGAATCGGGTGGGGTCGTCTAACCTGTGAAATCAATCTTAAAACCAACTTCTACAAATCTTCCTCTCTAAGACCCCTTCTAACTCCTATCTCTTTCGACGTCTCTCGTCTCTCCTGCGACAATATAAACATCAATATAAACATCCCTTCCTTAACATAAACAAAAAATTCTTGAAAACCCACAAATCACAACGTTGCTAAGCGCCTCAAGAAGCGAGTTCTTTTAGACTGCGAGACTTTTTCCCTCTTCACAGTACTCCATTAATACAAGGCCATCATCCGCCCCTGTTATGAGTACTGCTCTCATAGGCGGGCTCAGTTCAACCGGCATTTTGGATAGGTCGATCAAAAGGCAAAAAACTAACAACTGTCCTTCTTCTAGTTCACTTACCCTCTAATCTTTGCGGCTCGATGTTGTGCTTTATCTCTTTTCTATAGTCACCGCAGCGCAAAGTGCTCGAGGGAACTCCCACTCGCGTGCCACACGCTTTAAACGCCCTCGAGCACAAGGGTGCTTTCGGCACATGAGTTTGGGTCGATACACAACCTCAGACTTCAGTTCGCTGCGTCCCTCCTTCTTTCCTGCCACCTCTGTCCTGTGGAATCTGCTTCCATCTCTGGTTCTACTCAATTATATCTCCCCACTTAAACCCGCGTCTGTCTCATGCTGCTCATTTGTGTAGTTGAATTATATTTAACAAACCGCCCTCCTTGAAATAGGGCTGCCGTTAAGCGGGGAAACCGTAAAAAAAAAAAAAAGTGTCTATGGAGAAAGTGTCTATGGCAGGGTGTTAGATGGTGTATGTGGAGTTAAGTGTGTAATGTCCTAGTTGATGTAAGTGTAAATATGGTGAGTGAAGTGCCTATGGGAGTGAAGGCTATAATGTCTATATGATGTAAGTTCTATGCGTAAGTAAATTCTCTGTACGTGTAAGGTGTGTTGTGTGTAAGCGTAAGTGTAATGTTATAAGTGTCTATGACTGGTGTAGTTTGGTATAATGTCAATAGGTATTTGTTGTTTAAGCGTAAATTGAGTGATCTGTTTGAACGTGAAGTTATGACAGTATTGTATGTTGTGTGTTGACGAATATATATATATATCTATATATAATATAATATAATATGATATATATATATAAATATAATATATATAATATATATATAATAATATACATATATATCTAATTATATATATATTAAGTGATGGAAAAAGACTAACTCATATAGAACAGCATCCTAGCAACTTGTATAACACACCAATCGATTCCTCAACCTTATAACACTAGGTAGAACATATTCTAATCAAGGCTCAGGGGCTAAAAATAGGCTTGAAAGAAGTGCACTCATGGCACAGGGCACCAGTTGCACTATGGGGCACTCACTTGGCAACAGGCACTCACTTGGCACTTTATGCACCTTGGCACTCACCTGCACTCATCTAATACTCTAATACTCAAAGAACACTAATAGAACACTCCTAACACTCCTTACGGGATGGGAACCAATGCAAAATACGACCATCAAAAATAAACTAACCATCAAAATGCTGAGTCATCAAGATAGTCACCCCATCAAAGATGAACCGCCAAGATGACTTCAACAAGATCACAATATCTAGCTCAAGTTGGCCCTCAAGTTTGAGCCAACAAAGTTGAGCCCTCAAAGCTGAGCCACAAAGTTGAGCAATCAAAGCTGAGGCATCAAAATACCGAGTGGGTTGGTGTGTTGTGGGGGTGTTGTGTGTTTGTTTTGGTGTGTGTGTGTGTGGGTTTGTGGTGTGTGTGTGTGTGTGCAAACGGTCCAATATATATATAATACATATATATATATATATAATATATATATAAATATAGAATATATATATATATTATATAATATTATATATATAGTGATATATATATATATAATAATTAATATATATAATATTATATATATATATATATAAGTAATATATATACATATACATATTATATATATATATATATAATATTTATAGTTAATATATAAATATATTATATATAAATATAATATATATATATAGAGTATATAATAATATAATAATATATATAATTATAAATATAACGAGCCACGGTGTGTGTGGTGGTGGGGTTGAGGTGTGTGTTTAGGGCCAGGTCGACAGCGGAGAAATATTAGGACGATCCATACAGTTCAGGTACCTAATGAAACCTCATGTTAACAGATACCTAACCAAGCAGTGACAGTGACCTGATAGTCAAGATAATCAATACTAACCCTCCAATGACTTTAAAATACGTAAATTTTTAAGAAGCGTCAATTTCGGCCCTTATACCTTGTATCAAGGCCGACATACAAGGCCAAACGAAAAAATCACAAGGCCAAACATCAAAAAAGAGCTAGCCCCTAAAGGGGGGTCAAAGGGCAGCCAACTTAATACGTTGTTCGCAACCCGTCTCCGTCCCCTTCCTAGCCGAAGGGCCAAAAAAACTAACAAAGCAAAAAGTTCAAGGCAAAAAAGTCAAGTCAGTAAATTTGGTAATTTTATATAACACAAGCGGGTCCATATATCCCCTCCTACTATAATATATATATAAAATATATATATAGTATATAATATATATATATAATATATATAATTAAAAATATATATATAATATATATATATTTATATATATAAATAATAATATATAATTATATATCTAAATAATATATATATATATATTATATATATATAAAATATATATATAATACATTAATATATATTTATATATATATAATATATATATATATATATATATATAATAATATAAGTATATATATAATATATATATATATAAATATATAAATATATATACTAATAAAATAATAATAACATATATATAGTATTATATAGTTATATAATAATAATATATATATATATAATAATATATATATATCTATAATGACATATATATATACCTATTATTATATATATATAATATATATAAATATAAATAATAATATTATATATAATATATTTTATAACACGCTTAGTATGCTAGAAACCGCAAAACGCAAAAGTGACTTCTAGCCTCTAGCACGTTCCGACCTATGATGAATCACCTATATTAGGTCACCCCTATTATTCAGTACGGGGAATCGTTATGGTAATTAGAAGTCTAGGTAGCTCCTTTTATGAATTAGCCCATGCCCCACCTTTTTCAGCACTTTCCTAACACGACATATCCTACGTCAGTAGAACTTTTATCATCACTCTCCCTAGTTAAAGGTACGGGAATTCGATTGTGTATATTAGAATGTGCTAGAAAGATCCTTCTATCGAGTGAGCCCCCGCCCTTTTCTAACATTTCTAGCCATGAATTCCTACCATAGAATACGGCAAAATTGTTCATCCTACGGTTGAGGATTCCTTTGTTGTAATATAGAAGGTTTAGGATGTCCTTCTACGATTAGTACCGCACCCGCCCTTTCAACCCCTCTACGTGCGATACTATCGTAATTGCCGAATATACCGATATTGGTAATCGATTATCATAAATCGACACTGCTGAATCGATTTCTTCTGTGGTTACGACGAATCTGATCATCCTAACAAAGTTAGTATTAGATTATTACCCCTCACCCCCTTTCTAAGAACGCTGTACAACATTTTGTTTCTGGAGTTATTAAGCCGAGCTTCGGCTGTCTGATTTCACAAGTATGATCGATCGATGCCGCTATCCGAACACGGCGTTCAGCCGTTGCGTTTAGAAAGCTAACATGCGTTTCGTAAGCTCACCTCGTCCAAAAACCTATCATGAACGTCAAACAGGGGTAGAATTCTCAAAAATGAACGAATGCGCGTAGTTCTTCCCGAAAGCCAAGTCCCCATCGGCCCCAGCCGGGTCATTTAAAGTATCGAACAACACCAAATTCACATCTAGCAAAAGAGGTTAAGACGACATCGTAAATCCAATTCGTTGAACTCCAATTTCCAACCGACCTACTCAAGGGGTGGGTCCCCCCCCCCAAAAAACCTAAAATGGACTTAGAATACTAAATTTCGTGATGAATACGAATAGAAAAAAAAAAGAAATGGTTATGTTAAAATAAATGGCAACGTATACCGGAGCCGAGAGCGGAGCTGATGGTCGGGCCAATGAATCTGGCTCACTACATAATAGGACAAATGAGGTCCAATATTTTCAATGGTGAAACTCAATTTTTAGGTACAGTTGGCCCTAGCTGTTCTACATTCAGCACGACATATCTCTACATCCAAATAACACCCAATTAGATATGCCTACCCTATGTATCATAGGACTGGATCGATTGTGTATTAAGAGGTTAAGATCTTCCTCTACGAGTAGTACCAACCCTTCTAGCATTTCTAGCAAGACAGTCCACGCAAGAATACACTAAATAGTGTTACCCCTATGTTTTGAGCGTATGAGGATTCCATTGGTAGTATTAGAATTGTTAGATGGTATCTTCCTCTCGATTAGTACTCCACCCCTTTTTATATAGTCATCTATTCAACTTGTTATTTTCGAGCTAGAAATGAACTGTCTGCTACCCTCTAAGTTCCGAGTATCCGAGTTGATTTCTGGCATGAACAGAGTGATCGAACTTCCTAAAGGTCTTTTGCACCGGTCTGCGGTGCTCATATATATATTTGTTTAAAGCTTCTGGAAATATCTCTTCAAACGTTACCATGTTGTAAAGAACCGGTGGGCCCCTTGAAAACCCGAAGTTTCCCGCCGCACCTCCAAGGAGGGAGTCTGACCCCCAAAACCAGAAAGAGTGAAGTTAAATTTGTGGTGAATAGAAGAAATAAATAAATAAGTATCATTCTGATCGGAACACAGAACCCGAGCCGGAACCGAAACCGGAGCCGGAGCCGAGTTTGGATGCGAAGCCAGACTGGAATTCTGCCTCCAGTCATATTGAGTCAATTGATGTGTGTGTATATGTTTCAAAGACATTATTTAGTTCAGTAATTCCAAATGAGTTTGAAGCCTCGAGAAGAAAAAGAAAGAAAAACACTCATCAAAAAGAGAGGAGAGAAAAGAAAGAAAAGAAAAGAAGAAGAAAGAATGAGAAAAGAGAAAAAAGAAGAAGAAGAAGAAGAAGAAAAGAAGAAAAAGAAAAAGAGAAGAAAAGAAGAAGAAAGAAGAAAAGAAAAAAGAAAAGAAGAAGAAGAAAGATGAGAAAAGAAGAAAGAAGAAAAGAAGGAAGAAGAAGCAAAGAAGAAGAAGAAGGAGGAAGGAGAGGAAAAAGTAAAAGCAAGAAGAAAAAGAAGAAGAAGAACGAAAAGAAGGAGAAAAAGAAAAAACGAAGGACAGAGAGAAGAGAAAGAAAATGAAAAGAAGAAAAATATTCATTTTTGTTTTACTATTTTTACATTCTGAAAAAAAAAATTTGAAAAAACCCAAGTGGGCAAAATAGCGGGATTTTTCAAATGGTTTTTAAAAAAAAAAACGGGTGGGTTTTTCGGGTCGGGCCCACTCATGCCAACCCTGGTCAGAGTATAAGAAAAGCCTATGGGATTTAAAAACTTTGTGAGGCTGTAACTTTTTTTTCCTAAAGACATGACCCATTTTTGTTTTTGTTATTCTTCATTATAATTTTTTTTAGATTCTATGCTGTGATTTTTATAAAAATCTGAGATACAGTGGTTCTGCTATATTATTACCGAGAAAAGCAATCCAATGAAGTGTTAATCAAATGGAGTCTAAATACTCCAGGTGAAAATAGAAATGTTCAATCTCTTCATAGAGAAAATTTAGAAGAAATTAAAAGGTTATCCTTAAATAAAACTTCCATTGAGATTGAGGAGAGAGACGAAGTGAGTTTGATTTTACCGAGTTTTCAATAGAAAATGAAAGAAAGGAGATAAAACAAGCAACCTTCAATAATCCCAAAAAACCTTACACATGGGTCCAGAGGATTGTGTCAGAACATTCCAAATGTACAGCCATTTATATTAAAAGGAAAACAAAAAATGAGTGATAGAAAAATATATACGGTACAAAGATAGAGTTAACAGTAATCATAACTTTAAACATTTTAATGGTATATAGTCATTAAAAATCATTTAAAAGATTTACTTTTTTTTGTGTGAGAGAAGGTTCTAATATATCTAGCAGTATGGCATGCCACGCAAGGCACGAGCTATATAAAATAAGATCTCAACAATTGCTTTAAAACTCTTAAATTTTAATATAAAATTATTTTATTGTTAACTCTCTCTACTCAGAAACACCATGGCACATTATTCGTTTTTCTTTGCATCATAACACACAATTAATAGCTAGTAGAACATTCCTCTTCATTGTGAGAAAGAGGCTAAAGGTGGTGGGTGAGACCACAAGACGGCCCTTTCTGGGCCGTTGGTCACGCATAGTGTGAAGGTAATAATTATTATTATTATTATTA
Source organism: Trachelipus rathkii (assembly GCA_015478945.1). Classification (NCBI taxonomy): domain Eukaryota; kingdom Metazoa; phylum Arthropoda; class Malacostraca; order Isopoda; family Trachelipodidae; genus Trachelipus; species Trachelipus rathkii. Next base: position 21,628 of record JABUQX010081450.1, read on the forward strand.
TTATTATATTATTATTATTATTTGAGATAATTATCCTAGTTATGTACCGATAAGGTGTATAAATATTAATCTCCACTCTATTGTATTATTTTACTTACTCAACTCTAATCTACTGTCCATTTTGTGGAGGTTAATAATGAGTGGTATTATATTATTAACTGACTTAATACAAACTAATGAGCAATAAAATTATACTATTGTTATTATCTATTATAGAGTGTGAATATTATTATGTTAATGTATAATAATATTACTATATGTAGTTCTATTATTTTTACACAAAATAGTCGTAATACGTTTAAAAGTTTATTATTAATTATTTTTAGTATATATTAAGGTAATATAGTATATCTATCACATTATTAATATAGATTATGTAATTAATTAATATATTAAAAGTTAAACTATTATTTTAGTAAAAGATAATTAATATTATTATTATGTATTATAAATTATTAAATTAGTTAAAATTTAATTAATTATTATATATTATTATTTGAAATTACGATATATATTATATAAGTATATAATATGATTATTAGATAAATATAATATAATAGAAATATAACTATAAATATTATTAATATATTCTTTTACTCATTTTATGCACTCTACTAAGGTCTGGAAGTGTGGAAGATTAGATGTTGGTGATAATCTTGTTGTACATCTATTTATGTTTAGTTAATTGATTCTCAAATTATTAATTAATTAAGTGATTAATATTATCCTATTACTATTTAGAAGACTCTTATATGTTATTTATTAATATATATTATTATTATTATTATTAGTTATAAATTTATTATTAATATTATTATATATGTGAGTGTTAATATAATACTATAGTTTCACTATATACATTATTAATAAAGCAAGTATTTATTATAATTCTATAATAAAACTAAGAGTAGAACCTTCTAGCACAGGAATTTATGAGGGAAAAATGGTGATGTGTTAGTATTGAGATTTAGCTTTATAAATTATTCACTATTATACTCAATATCATAATTAAGATAGTATTTTATCGATATTACTTTGTACTCACTCTCAATATTATTATTTTTGAGTGATATAATATAATTATAGATATTATATTATTATATATTAATTAAGATATATATTATTATTTTATTGATATATTTATCTATTATTATTATTTTCATTTTGTATATTAATGAAATTTTCATATATTATATATAATATATACACTCATATAGTGTATCTTATTAACAAATCACTTACTATTAGTCTTAATCATATGTCAATATCAATATACATACATGAGATAGTTGCACATCAATAATGGAAGGTTTAGTTAGATTGAAAGCAAAATTACTTCTCCAATAATACAATGCGCATGCTTTATATTTATCAATAGTTGTTATTTTAACATTAACTTTTTTATACACATCTCGTATTATCTATTAGTCTACTAATACTTCCACAGTGCTAGTGAGTAGCGGAGAAAAAGTATCAAATCATATTATTATTAATTTTTTATTTATTTTATTATATATTATTCATTATTATATAATTTATTATATATTTATTATTATTAATATAATGCTTACTTTATTAGTTATTTATTTAATAAAGTCATTGTTATGAGTTATTTTTATTATTATCTACTTTTTAATTTAATTATTTATCTTATTATTTATATTATTAATTATTATTAATTTAATATTCATTATTGATTATTATTAATTATTATATTATTATTATATTATTATTTAATAATTATTATTATTATCTATTAATTATTATTATATTTCATTATTATATGATAATTATTATTTAATTATTATTACATCATCTTATAATTATTAATTAATATTATTATTATATATTATTAATTTATATAAATATATTAATTATTATTATTATATTATTATTATTATTATTATTTATTTATTATATATTATTATATTAAATTATTATTTATTAATTATTATTATTATTATATATTATTATATTATTATTATTATTATAATTAATTATTTTGAGTTATTATTGATATTTATATTATATTTACATAATTATTATTTATATAACTTATTATTAATATTATATTATTATTATATTATTATTATATTTTATCCATTTTAATTTCAGCTACTTAACACTATTAATTCCTAAGAAATCTAATAATATAATAATGTTACCACTATTATTCTATGTAATATACATCATATTATTGCATCTCTAGCTTTTGATCCTATACTGGAGTCGGAGGTGAAATAGATCAGAAGATAGATGCTCCCTCTTTGCACATATATACAAAATTATTATTTTAAATTTAGTACAATATCTTTAATATTTACGGATTTTTTTATACTTAAACCATACTCTATAGGTACTATACTATGAGCCATTATATATATATATAATTAATATATTATACTATATTAATTATATATATATATATATATATATATATATATATGAGGTTATATACGTATATATACCCAGTATGGCCGCTTTTCTGTGAGCCATGGTGGGTCCTGTATATACCGGTACCTATCATAATTTATTAATTATATATTATATATATTATTACTATTATATATTAATACTATTTAATATATTATATATATTAAAATATATATTATCTATATATTTATAATATATATATAATATAATATATATATATTATATATATATATAACTATATTTATATTATATAATATATATTAAATTATAATTAATAATTAAATTATAATAATAATAATAATATAATAAAAATAATAATAATATAATAATAATAATAAAATAATAATAAAATAATAATAATTAATAAATAATAATTAGATTAATACTTAATAATAATAACATAAGTAATAATAATAATAAAATTAATTAAATAAATAATTATAAATAATTAATAATAATAATTAATATAATAAATAATAAATAATTTTACCATAAATATATATATAATATAAAAATAATATGAGACATAATTCTATGATAACATTATTTATGAGGGTCATTGTTCTTCTATCTACCTTCGCATGAATCATAAAAATTAACATGAGTATATGAAAATACATTTATGACTAAACATAATCAGGACGAATTTATGACTATAGCGATAATATTATCTAATATACCTCGAAAAATAATTACAATTATTTATGCCAAACAAAAGAATACCTATATATCATAAATCTATGAGAATTACAAAATTTGTAAGGAGAGAGAATATGTTAAGACAATAACATAAGATCCTCAGGAGAGCTATGTGAGAACAAGTTTTGAAGCAGCATTATTTTTTAATCTGATTCTATTATATTATTATTTAACTATATAATTGAGGTATTATTAGTGTTAATTTATTGATTAGAATTGAAAATTGATGTGATCATATCATTAACTCAATTTATTATAATATATCTTATCTCACTATAATTATTCACTTGTTCATATATTTATTATTATTCATTAATTTTACTAGATTTATTTAACTCCATTTCTTACATCCATCAGAAAAGGTAGAGCAAATTTACTATAAAATATTATCTCTTTTTAAGTTATTAAATATAATAATAATAAATTAGTGGTCAATTTCAATTATAATTAATATAATAGATATTAATGAATTATTCTTCATTTTATTATATACTCATTACCTTTTGAGTTATATCTCATCACTCTCATAGTTTATTTGTATGTAGTTATTATTATTGAGTGTATATATATATATATTCATTATAAATATAAATAATAATAAATGTATATATATTAGAGTTATTCAAATTATATAAATACTGCCATGAAATAAGTTGAAAGGAAAGCCCCTCCACTCATTATCTACCACCCAAAATAATACTCCCTAATTCGTACTGATTATAATATTGAATTTACAAGAATTAAGAGAAATAATCTTATTTATATATATATTTATAATGGTAATATTGAGTGATATATTATTTTCAATATTATATAATTATTATTATCATTTATATACTTATTGTCGTTATTACTTCATATTATATTATATTATTATTATTATTATTATATTATTCAGTGATTATTGGTATGTATTGTTATCATACCATCTTATATATGAGATAATCCCACGTTGCACGGTTAAAATTTACAATGTGTGACATTACAATAAGAAATTTTTAATTAACAGTGCCACTATTTCAATATCTTTAATTGATATTTCGAGTGTGAAAAAAACTGAACTTAATTGTATACAACTCCTCTGGCACTAGAGATATTACAGATGTGTTAATCATAAATATCACTTACCTTCTCTATACAGATCTATGTGAGGTGTGACAATCTGAAATACTATCACTAATAACAATAATTTATCACTGACTCAATGCTTTACTACTAGCTAGTATCTACATAAGATACTTGTAAATTCATATATAATTGTGCTGATTATTACTTTCGTTTTTTAGAGATAATTATTGGTATAGACTTCTCACTACCTCAATTGTTTCCTCCGCCAGAATTTATCATCTGCTCTGTCAGTTATATTATACTATCTGTTAAAGTCTATTATATAAATTATTTTATACTTATAAAATATTTTATTGTTTTTAATTATATATTATTATAAACTCAAAATATAATTTATTATATATATTAGAGAGTTAGTGACATTATATTTAGAGTAAATTAAATATAAATCATTTTGTTAATTTTTAATTAAATAATAATTATAAAATTGACATATAAAATAATTTATATTTTTTCTATTTTTTTATAAAATATTTTAAATAAAACTGAAAAAAATATATATAATATATAATATATATATATATATATATATATATTAATATATATAAATATATTATATATATATATAATATATATATATATCATATATATTATATAAATAACCGGATATATATATATACGTATATATATATATATATATAATATATATATATAACATATAATATATATATATATATATATATATATATATATAATATATATAGTATATAAAAAACTTGACCTGCATCAAAATATAGGCGAAGCGAAAAAGAATAATTAATAATTATATAATTAGTTCTTGTTTTTGTGAATTTATTTATAAAAAAATTTAGGTTTCATAGATATGATTTTTAATAATAGGAAAGTAATTATACAAACACAATTCTGGCAGTGAAAAAAAATTTTAATATCGACATAGCATTACCTCTGAAGTACTAGTTGGAGAACCGTATATATTGTCATGCTACTAAGGGCGAGAACGCATATTATTATTTGCACTAATACTAATCACATTTAAAAAATAATTGACATATGCCCTGCAACACATATTCCCCACTTTCCCTTGAGGCAGATTTTAGCAGGAAATTAGATGATGCGATATAATAAATATAACAATAGTTTAATATTATATAAGAATATATAAATTAACATATATTAAATTATAGATAATAAAATAAATTTAGATATAAATAATAATATAATATATATATATATTATACTATATTATATATATATTATTATGATATATTAATATTATAATATACTATATATAATATATATACTATATATATATATATATGACTATTAATTAAGCATAATTAAGTTTAGTAGACCAGTATTCTAAAGAGGGGAAAAAATTAAATAGAGAAATGCAAATATTGAGAATCTTTACGAATCTCTCATGTAACAACGGGGATAATATAAATGATAGCCAAGCGGTATACGTTTGGAAGAAAAAGACGAAACTGAAGAGATTGAAATCACTTGCTTTTGATAAATATGCTAATCAGAGCTCTTCCTATGGCACTGTTTTGGATGAAAATGCACCTAAATTAGTAGAACATGTTAGTAAAGTTTAAATGAACTTATACTTTTTGTGTGCTGATGAAGGATCCACATACACATACATTTTCATTCTTGAAGATATTTTTTAAGTATATAATACATATTATATATATATATATATGATGAGGATTATATATATCAATTTCACCCACATATATACGTAATAATACAAACTGGATATGGGGGATGCTCCTTAACCTCACCTCAGATTTTGGGGATATTTATTTTACAAAAGATTTTCAAAGATGGACCATTGAGGATTATTTATAAAAGAAACCACATATTAACTATATATATTAATATATAATATATATATACCTAAAATTTATATATAGGCTCTGTAGGAACTCCCCACCGACTCTACATTTTTGCCGCGCGCTGAGTCTCAAGGTGAGAAAGCTAACCGATGATTTTCACACTTACACGAACGATCGATTTTCACGTAGGCAATGGAGATGTATCATATAACTGTGACCGGATTGGAAATATACGTTTTCACAACTCTATATAAATTGTGTAGAAATTAGTTTTATTTAGTATGTTACTGAAAGAAAAGTATATAGTTAAGAGTATGATTCGAGTACTACAGAAAAAATTGTTAATAATTAATTATTTATATAATATATTAGGTATATATAGTCATTAATTGCTGAGTTAAATATCACAATATTCAGTTATTTAAAGGGCGGTGATGACCCATAGTATTATCTCGAGAATTATGCGAGAGAAAGTACTTCAAGAACTAAACAATACCTCTAATCACATGTTATGCCATATAATAATAGGTTATTTCTTAGTTGATATGAGAATTTGAGATAAATTTAAGCAATAACTATTAAGTTGAGTCATTTACATATATAAGTTAAGTACAAGGATTACTATTACTGTCAATTTCTTTGACAGAAGGTCACAATCATGTAAGTATATAGATATTTATGAATAATAATAAAATAAAAAAATAAATGGTTCAATATGTTATAGAAGCTCAGAATACTTATGAGATCACAGTGATTAAATACTGATATTGTAATGATTATCATTGTATACAAGCACAATAGTAAACCTATTTAATTGAGTCTAAAAAATATATCATTGTAGTAGTATGCCATTACTCTAATACTACATTCTCATCACTCAATAACATATACACTATCAAAATTAATATTTCCTGGGTACGTTTATTATACTTTATTTAAACACTTAAGCTATATATAACCCTCCCTTAAGGTCAGTATTATACATAAGCCTATGAAGAAATGTTTTATAGTTTATTGTGCTGCCTTTTGAGAAAGTAGGAGGATGACTTATAAACTGGAGATTATCTAATTTTAATATTTTTTAATATAGCACAATTCATATGTTATGATTATGCTTACCTTACCTCCAAAACCTATGCCTAACACTATAATAGAACCTTGCGATTAGAGCGATGGTCTGAGCTATATCTTAATTAGTCTGTCACACATACACGTTTATGAAGGAATAGAGACAACACTAGAGGGACATACGAGCAGAGAGAAGAATCAATGGCAACGTATCACTTTTCAGTGAGTAGAGTACATGAGTCAATACGAGATTACTATACTCATCTCACTACACACTAAAGGCATTGCTTATTATATTATTATATTATATTATTATTTATTACTAATTATTTATTTATAGATGATCATAAGGAATCAAAATTTTGATCGCTTAATAATTTCAGGGGGGGAGTTCAACCCCCTGACTAAGCTTGTTATAATATCAGTAAAATTAAATATATATATATATTATAAATTATATATAAATATATTATATATAATATATATTATATATATATATATATATTATATATAATATATATTATATATATATATATAACTATATAATATATATTATAATATAATATATATTATAATTTAATATTAATAATATATATATATATATATAATATTATATATACTATATATATTATTAATATATATATTATTATAACTATATATATATATAGTTCTATTATATTATATTATATATATAATATATATATATATAATTATAATATATATAAAATTATTATAATTATTTATATATAATATTATATATATATATAACGTATATAAACTAAGGGGATTACGTCGAGGAGATAAATATTTATATGGAATTGTAATATTTTTTCAATATTATATATATATATTATATTATATATTAATATTATTATACCTATATATAATATATATATTATTATATATATATATATATATTAATATATATTATCTAATTATATATATATATATATATAATATATATATATATATATATATATAATTACTAATATATATATATTATATTATAATAATATAATTACCTTAAAATTTAAATCTAGAACAATACCAATTTAATCATTTACTAATTACTTTTTTTATGATTAGGTAGAGTAGAAGAAGAGAAGTTATCTGAGAAAGTTTTGGTTAGAGAGAGAGAGAGAGAGAGAGGATAGTATCAGAGTACGTAGAGATGATGAGGTACGTATAAATGTATGACGTATTGCCACGAGAATCTTTTGACTGTATAGTGCGGTTTTTTCCTTTTTTCACGTATTGTGAGAGTAGATTTATGACGTATGAGGAACTATGTATAGATGGTAGACAGTGTACAGCAAGTAGCTAGTATGTTCGAGTACGTATGTTGGTTTCGGAGAACAGTACTACACGTGAGACACGACGAGAGCAAGTAGCGAGGAGAATAGAGTGATGAGTAAGAGAGATGAAGTAAGATGAAGTATAATAGAGGTAGAATAAAGAGATAGTAGAAAGAGAGAGAGATAGAGATGAAGATAGAGTGAAAGAGAGAGAGAGAGTAAGATAGATAAGTAGATGAAAAGAGAGAGAGAGTAAGAGAGTAAGAGTGGAAAGATGAGAAGAGAGAGAGAGAGAAGAGAGGAGAGTAGAGAGAAGATAAGAGAGTAATGAGTAAGAGATGAAGAGATATATAACCGATGAAGAGATAATAGATATAATATAACTGATGAATGAATAGATATATATGAATAGATAGAGAGCATGAGAAGTAAGATTGAGAGAAGGAGAGACGGAGAGAGAAGAATACGAGAAACAGTAGAGAACAGTGTAGAGTTAGTATCAGGTGAGTAAGTGTAAGAAGTATATAGACGAATATGAATAGAGAGAGAGAGAGAGAGTAGAGAGAGATAGAGAGAGATGAGATAAGATGAAGAATAGAGAGAGAGATAAGAAGAGAAGAACGAGAGAGAGATAGAGAGAGAGAGAGAAGATAGATGAAGATAGAGAAGAGAGAAGAGAGAGAATATAGAGAAGTAGAGAGTGAAGGAGCATCTTGTGCAAATTTCAGCTGAGATGGAATAGAGTAAGTAAAGAGAGATGACAAAGAAGAGAGAGAGAGTAGTAATGAATAAGAGAGTATTAATATATAATATAGATTATAGTAGTAGTAGTGAATAGTTAGTAGCAATAAGTATAATGATGTAAATATAAGTAATAGTATAATAGAGTAGAGAGTAAGTAATGATATATATAGATGATATAGAAATATAGTAGAGAGATCTATTGTGAGTTCTAGTAGCAGTTATGCATACAATACCGAATAGAAATATAATATAATGCTCAGATTTACGGGATTTTAGAAAGTAAAAATTTCAAACATTTTAAATATTATTATTTATCATATTGTATCTAGGTTCTTGAAATCTATCCTTATCATAAATATTTAAAAAATCATTCTTTTACGCAATTTCTGAGAGTAGAATAATTAAATTCATGTACCAGTTATTATGAAATTGTAGAAAATCAGAGGAATTAGCCTTCATTGTTCTTGCTCATATATCTCTCAAAAGTTCGGAGCGGGTGAAGTTGCGCTATATATTATCATAGACAATTCATAGATCAAATTAATGAATATTAATTGAACGAGTAAAATACACTCGATAATACATTACTTTTATTATAAATATTAACAGTGAGTCGTATATATTAATAATCTATGTCAAAATATTAAGAGAGTGAAGTAGAAATACTAAAGATAGAATTCAATCGGAAATATAAACAAGAGTAGTTATAAACTCTGAGAGTTATACTGCAATGGAATAATATTAATAGTTCAAGATGTATTATCGTCATAATTTATATTTATAATAATTAATATTTGAGAAGCCGCATCCTTCAATGCAAAGTATGTTCGGTCTAGGCTAGACCTTTACCACAAACCCAAATTGTTATATTATTCAGAATAAATATTAGCGTATCTTTTTTCCTTTATCCATCTGACTATCCTCAGTTTATTAAAGATATAGTTTAATTTTTCATATTCATATAGGATTAGAGAAAGGGGGTGGTAGGGATGGCTGATTTGTTTTTTCCAGTAGGTAAGATGAGATGAACCATTATTTCAAGCATATATAAATATAATTAATAGTATTATATATATAATATATTATAATCTATATATTTATTATTAAATATATATTATATATATATATTAATAATATATATATATATATATATATATATATATTATCATATATATATTATATTTAATATATATATATTATCTATATATATATTAATTATTATATATAAATATATATATATATATATTATTATATATAATATATATATATATATAAATAATCACAATTTTACTTTTCCTTTCAGAACTTCCAATTTGGAATTATGATGGTTCCTCAACAGGCCAAGCTACAAATGAAAACAGTGATGTCAATCTATATCCTGTGGCCATTTATAAAGATCCATTTAGTCACGAGAGTAACAGAATAGTTCTCTGTGAGACGTATCACCATGATAAGAAACCAACAAACACAAACTGTAGAGAATCATGCAAAAGAGCCATGGATCAAGCATTCGATCAACACCCATGGTTTGGAATGGAACAGGAGTACACACTTCTCGATCTCGACAGGCGTCCTTATGGATGGCCAAAAAACGGTTTTCCAGGACATCCACAACGTTCCTATTGCGGTGTTGGTGCTAATAATGTTTGGGAGAAATGTTGTTGAAGCACATTACAGAGCTTGTCTGTATGCAGGCATAAACATTTCTGGAACTAATGCAGAAGTAATGCCAGCACAATGGGAGTTTCAAGTTGGCCCTTGTGAAGGAATTACTATGGGAGATGATTTGTGGGTCGCTCGATATTTCCTTCACAGAGTAGCAGAGGACTTTAATATAATTGTAACTTTAGATCCAAAACCTATTCCAGGAGATTGGAATGGTGCTGGAATGCACACTAATTTTTCAACTAAGGCCATGAGAGACCCAGATGGTATATTAGAGATAGAGAAAGCTATTGAAAAACTTGCGAAAACACACGCCAAACATATTCGTGAGTATGATCCTAAGAAAGGCGAAGACAATGCAAGGCGCTTAACTGGTCGACACGAAACGTCTTCAATCCACGATTTTTCTGCAGGTGTCGCAAACAGAGGGGCTTCCGTAAGAATTCCAAGACCTGTCGCAGAAGATAAATGTGGATACCTAGAGGACAGAAGACCCTCTTCAAATGCGGATCCATACAAAGTATCTGAAGTTCTTGTAAGAACAATGTGCCTAGATGAATTTTAAATAAAGTTTATGCAAATAACTTCACGTCTTAATCATATAACACACACAAACCTATATACACATATATACACTACACAAACATATTATATACTATATATATATATATATTATATATATATCTATATATATATATATATATAAGGGTTATCTAGGGGTGAGGAGAATTGAGCAATCATCATATATATCCTTTTTAGGCCTTAGGTCGACTGAGCTTCTACCGACAGACACAACATTTATTGAAGCATTATTACAAGGGATAGTACAGCCTTGAAGGAAATAAGAGAGTTACTTAAAATCAATATTAAAGATATATTCAGGCGACCTGCGCTCTAGAGCGCCGTATATATTTTTTGTCGACTCTTGCTCCTCATTTTTAAAAAAAAATGGGGTCAGGTCAGGCTCTGCCGCTAATTATGTGTAGAAATGTCTTATGAATGATATAGTCCTGATATCAACCTCTTTATTTTAATCTTATACCAAAAAAACAAAATGTTTTCTCACTACTCTGGTATGGATTCTATTTTTAGGTTAGCATATTCCTGGCTGAGTTAGTATATATATATTACAGACTTTTATTATTATTAGCATCAAAACATATGACTAATGCATTGCAATTGGAGACAAATGATGGAAGATTTTGTGTTTGCAATAACCTTATATATTCCGTACGAATTAGCACTGATATCATTTTACCATAAGTACTGACACTGAGGAACATTTTCGTCTTTTAATTCATTTTCATTCTTATTAACCTTGATATGCATTTGATATGAAGTTGATCATATACAATAATTCTAGTGGATGAAACTGAAGTGGTTTACTGTTCAGGTAAATAACTGAATGATTATCTGATATATGTAGACTGAGAAAAGGGTTAGGTTTAGCAACTATTATTCTTGGTTCGGCAGGAGGAGATTCTAGATTTCACAAGGAAAAGTTTTGGATCACGAGGACAGGTGGGAATAACACGTCTGATACGCTGAAATATAATAATTCTAAAGGCTGTGTTTTGTGTAACTTGTAAATCCCACTTGTTAATATTTTTATCCAAAGAAGCTGGTCATTATGATAAGATTATCTTTTATATTATTACGCTCAAGAAAAAAACTATACAAATATATAACATTAAAATAACGTAGTTAAATTTATTTCTACACTCGTTTGCTAAGAAGAATTTCCCTATGTACAGTATATATATTATATATATACTAATATACTCTATCTACTCACGGCAAATTTACTCATACTGAATATCATACGGTACCATCATTTATTCCTTTAAACTAAAAAAAAACTACAGACACAATTATTTATTTAGATGATACTTATCGGGGTCTAAAATATATACTTAAATATGAATTGAGTCACTTATAGTAAATAATAATAATAAGCCAAATAATAATACCTATATTATATTATACTATAAATACCTTTTATCTTAATAATTATTAGTTTAGGCATATATAATAATGAGTCACACTTTATAACAACTATCAATATACACTGAGGTGACATACTATAAACCATTATTACATAAATTTAAGACAACGACCTATATTTAGGCTACTTATATAGGAATATATCATATATAAGAATTGCAATTATACTTAATATCACATGAAAGTAGCTAAATTACTCACTTTCTTACTTAATTTTTATCCTACTTATATGTACTATAAATGTCCTCATTTATATATATATGCACTAGGTCTCCCCGTGTACTTAGAGCTAATTTCATATATAATATTATATATATATTAAGTAAATAATTATTCATGTAGGTCACTTTTATTATCCAATGAATTGTATAAAAAATTAATTATCTATGTATATATATATAGACTCTAACTCGGAATCGCCTTTTTCCTACAGAATAAAACTAGGCTAAACACCAACAATAGTTTGTACTTGTCAATGTTTAATCCTCAATATATAAGCTTCTTAACCCTATCCAAATATTATTTACCATGAATATATCAAAATTACTCACGATTGTTTATTAGCTATATTATAGTATATACTATACTATGTTGACACTTACTCATCCACACATACATTATATTCTACTATAATGTAAGTTTTTTCTCGCCTCGTAATTGAGTGGTAGATATAACTATTATTCTCACATATTTATTATATAATCTAATTGTGCTAACATTCTATATAGAGTTTATCAGAACTCTAGTTATTTAGGTATCTCTGTTCAACATTATATATACTAGGCTAGATTTAAGACAATGATAATGCATAAATTTAAAAATTATCACATCAGCAAATCAGCATCATTAACAAAAAGTCTAAGACCTTCATCTATGTATAAATAACAATACTATATGATATTTATTATGCCCAGCATAATTATATTCTGAGATTTCCATGATATATAAACCTCAAACTGGATTATAAGCTTACTTATATATCATATATTCAAATTACTGTACTATTAAATTTAATAATAATAATTCACTGACCATTCAATCAATATTATATGTGTATAATATTTATACTTATTTATACACTAAATATCTTTTTTTTTATATATTTACTCATAGTCATTATATACCAGTATCTAATATAATCAAGTCACACTTATACTAATATTAATCATCTTGTGAGTATTATTATAAAACTTTTTATTGAGTTAACCCGTATCTACCTCAAACCCTTCATATATATACACTATTTTTACTCATGCCATTATTGAAAATTTTTGTGATACTCATATAGAGATGTAAATATGCTCTCTCGATCTTGTAGCAAATATTTAAATAAATTATTTCATTTTAGAGAAGATTCTCATAGCAACTAGCGAGTTTCCTGATATAAATATATATATAATTTTATTGAATATATTACTCACTCACTTATTTATATATATACTCATATTTACCTATCACAATTATCAACTCTAATACTAGAATTAGGTCTTATACTATATTTATGGTTAAATATAATATATCTATTAACTTTGGAGCTTAAAAAATCTTTATTATAAAACCTTGCATTATAAGTACCTGCTGTGAGAGATATATCATATTATATATATATAGTAGAGAACAATAGTGGCTATAGTGAGAGTGATAGTTATACACTAGTGAGTAGGTGAGGTGAGGAACTACCTATGAGTGGGATACATCATATATATCACCCTAATATCATATTAATATACTCATATAATATTATTTCCCTAATATATATATTGACTTATTTATTCATTTATTAGTTGACTGATTTTGCAGTTGGAATTGGTTTATATTAAATTATTTTATATTATTTTACAATATACTGCTATTTTATTTAAATCCAACCATGTATATCCATATACTAACTCACACACTCTAAACCTACTTGCAATATAAATATTATTCATATTATCACAACTACTATTAGTGGGTATAGGAACCTTATCATAAAGCTCTTATGTACTAAAAAGTCAAAAATATATATATAATTAATATTTATAATATACAATCATTGAGTGAGTAGGAGATTTCCTTGTCAATACTATAAATGTCGCAGTATGCAGATATTAATTATATATATAGGTATAAATTATTTATCAATATTATTCATATTTCAAAGGTTTGTTACTGATAATAACTAAAATTACTATATTTATTTCTAAAACAACTAAGTTAGCCTATTTGAAAAAGTCACATTACTCATATATATATATATTGTTATCTATTATAAATATTTATCTCTATATATATATTATATTATAGCTACTATAATTAATACTACTCAAAGATAACCTTTAACAACCCAAAGATTGTATAATAATCTGAGGCTACTATATATAATATATCCAATACCTTACTATATTACTAACCTGATTATTCTAAACGAAGATGGAAAGAGAGAAATGATTGTGATGAGAAATTTTCTACTACTACTAATATACTGCTATTTTTTAGCACTTTTGCATAAATTTGATTATGTAATCGCTGCGTTATATAAATAATGTACATAAATAATATACACGATAGTATAGCCTTTGGCACTTATATAGTAGTGAGACACTATGTACTATTATATATTATATAATATACTATATATATAAACACCTTCTATATATCTTAATTCCTTAATATTACAAAAGAAAATTATATCTATATATATACCTAATAATATATTATAAGCCATCAGGGCCTGCATACTATTAAAACCCTGTGAATCTAATATAATGGTTTACCTACTAGGTTTAAATAAGTACGGTTTCATTAATATTTATCTATTTATGTATTATCAATTTAGTTATATAGTAATGTATAGTAATATATGTATATAATCAATATAATCTATCAGATTGATACACTTATTATAGCTCTATACAAAAATACTATTTTACTAATATATTATATTCTAATTATCTATTTATATCCTCAGTAAACATCATAAAGAGATACATGAGTCATATATAATAATAGTCAATATATGAATATAATAAGGTTGACTTATACTATAGAAAATATACACTTAAAATATACTCTTACTATATTAAATCCATTTTCTCTGTAAACATTTAAATAATTTCATATGATCAGAGTAACTCATCACATTCTTCTTCACTCTTTTGTTATCCCATAATTGTCCATTATTCTTTTAACTTTTAAAATTTATGATAAAAGCTACAAAAAAAGCTATATCTTCAGGTTATCTTTTATAACTAATTTATACTATATATCCTATTACTAAATATAAATATTTCTCTTTATAATTTACCTATTTTATATATTTATAGAGTACTACTCATGTTTAAGTATTACATATTATTATTCTATTTAATATCTTTCAAGAATTGATGTAAATTCCTCTAGACTACTAATTATTCATTTATTAAGATGTTTATATATATATATTTAGTAAAATCATACTTTATGAATCTAATATCTACTACTCTATTATTCATTTTTCACACAACATTTCCTCCTAATCCTAAACCTCCATTTATATTACCACCTAGTGATCCAGCTCCTCCTAAAGCTCCATTCAGAGCTCCATTGACTAATCCTGTTGCTCCTCCAGCTAAGCCTCCTAAGGCACCACCAGCTAGCCCTGCGGCTGTACCAACAACAGCGTTTGCTGCATTTCCCAGTGTTCCAGCAACGTTTCCAACTAGGTTTCCACCAATATTTCCTCCTACGTTTCCTCCAAGACTCCCAGCACCTCCTAAAGCTCCATTCAAAGCTCCATTGACCAACCCTGTTGCTCCACCAGCTAAACCTCCTAAAGCACCACCTGCTAGTCCTGCAGCTGTGTCAACAACAGCGTTTGCAGCATTTCCCAGTGTTCCAGCAACATTTCCAGCAAGGTTTCCACCAATATTTCCAACAAGACCACTTCCAATTGATCCTCCAATTCCTCCACCAATTCCTGTGTTTCCTATAATCCCCCCTCCAAGACTACCTCCAATGCCAGATGATCCTCCAATACCTGCTCCTCCATCTCCTCCCCATCCCGAATCACTTCCAATTGATCCTCCTATTCCTCCACTAATTCCCGTGTTGCCTCCAATGCCTGATCCACCTCCAATTGATCCCCCAATTCCTGCACTTCCTCCCCACCTTGAGTCACCTCCGATTGATCCTCCAACCCCTGCTGATCCTCCTATTCCGAGTCCAGATGATCCTCCAATACCTGCTCCACCTCCAATCGAGCCACCGATTCCTGCACCTCCCCCAAACCCTGCATCACCTCCGATTGATCCTCCAATTCCTGCTCCTCCTCCCCATCCACCATTCCCTCCGATTCCAGCTGATCCTCCTATCCCTGCTCCAGCTGATCCTCCAATGCCTGTTCCACCTCCAACTGACCCACCGATTCCTGCACCTCCCCCAAACCCAGCATCACCTCCGATTGATCCTCCAATTCCTGCTCCTCCTCCCCATCCACCATAATTTCCCTATCCGATCCATGACTGATACCCTTCCATAGATCCTGCTATATCCAGCTATTATAATTCCCTGAGTAACCGTCCAGGTAAAGCGGACTATATACCACACATACAACTCTTAAAAAAGCTACCACCAATTTCACCGTGGAACAAAAACAATCAACCAACCAAATATCCTATCACTTCAGCGCTCTCACCAGATTCTCTCCAATTGCGTACTGACGCCGTACCGTCCATCAAACACTACGAAAACACTCTTAGGTCCCTCACGCACTTCCAGCCCTAAGATCCTGCCTATGCCTTCAGTGCTCCCAGGAATATGCCTTCCCTAAAAAAGTGCCTGTTTCAAAACACCCTTCCCCTTCCTCAATATCTTACGTAGCACGAATTCCTCCCTGCATTCCTCCCCCAAACCAGCACCTGCCTCCGATGATCCTGCAATTCCTGCCCTCCTCCCCCATCCCTCACCCATTCCCTCCGATTCCAGCTGATCCTCCTATCCCTGCTCCAGCTGATCCTCCAATGCCTGTTCCACCTCCAACTGACCCACCGATTCCTCTACTCTCCCCTAAACCCCACGCTCCCATTTCACCTCCGACCTGATCCTCCAATTTCCTGCTTCCTCCTTCCATCCACCATTCCCTCCGATTCCAGCTGATCCTCCTATGCCTGCTCCAGATGATATCCTCCAATGCCTGTTCCACCTCCAATAGAGCCACCGATTCCTGCCAACCTCCCCCTCAATCACCCAGCCCCCAACGCTACACCTCCGATTGATCCTCCAATTCCTGCTCCTCCTCCCCAATCCACCATTCCCCCGATCAGGAATCTCCTATTGCCTGCTCCAGATGATCCTACATAGAACAGCCTATCGTACTCACAACCTCCCAAGAGGAGCCAAAACCCGATTCCTTACACGCGTGCCCCACAAATCCCTGCATCGCCAGTCCCCACGAATATAGATCCACCCAAATACCGACACCTCTGCCTCTTCCCATCAACAGTCTGCCCCAAATTATCTCCGTATTCCTCCTCCGAGACTTGCTCCGGAGGCTTCAGCAGCATGCCCGATCCCCCAATGTAACCGCTTACACACTCCAAAACGAAGCCCACCCAAGATGTTCCATTTCCTTTCCCATCACTTACTCATTTACCTCCTATCCCTCTCCAGAAGACTTGAGTTCTCATCTCCAGTGCCAGCTGATCCCCACCGTCGACCAAATAATTACAACACCTCCAAAGCACCTAAAATCCTGCCACATTCACCACCATACCTCCATTTACCCCCTATTCCTCCTCTCTAAAGACTTGCTCACCAAGCTACCAGCTCAGCTATCCTCAGTACACTAAATCACATACGCATCCAGTTGATCCACCAAATCCCTGAACACTTTCCTCAACCCATCACAATCCCACTAACCACCTACTCCTCCTGAAAGACATTGCCTCCAGCCCCAGACCCCAGTGATTCCCCCTATGTACCAAACCCTACTCCAAGACTGATCCTCCTAAATCCATACCACCAAAGAACGGTAATCAGCCTTATAGAAGAAGGTAATGCGAATAATGTCCATGATAATATATATAAATATAATTAAATATAAATATAATATATATATATAATATATAATATAAAATATATTATAATATAATATATTAAGAATATTAAAGTATATAATATAATATATGTAATAGAGAATTAATATATATATATAGATATAAATTATAATTATTATATATATAGATATTAAAATAATATATATAATATAATAGTATAGATATAGTATATAAACAAGCCCTCATAGTAAAGTCTGGACAATCAGCATTTAATTGATATACTTTAAAAGACAACTAATTTTTAAAAAGAAATTGAATCGTACTTGTAAAACATTTCAATTATTAACCGCAATTTAAAGATTCAATTTTAATTTTAAGGAAAGAGACAAGTGTTAAATTTTAAGAAATTAAAATGCCTTCAATAAATTGTAAGCCTTCAAAAGAGTATTCCCAAAATGACAAGCAAAAATTATTACTAACATATAGAAATTAGAGTATTAAATCACCTGACCAGATTCTATGTTACCAATAATCAAAAAAAAATGAAAAAAAAAACAGTCGATTTCGAAAAGAGCACTATACTTTAAAGGAAGAAATACCAATAGGCCTTCCCATAACCAAACCCGATTGTCGAAGGCTTATTTATTGATAGTCAGTTAATTTAATGTGATTATAACTACATGAATCGTATATGAGATGAATTTAAATATAGGCAAATCAACCACAAAAAAAGAAGTAATTATGCCACCAATGCATTACCGAAGACTCAAATAAAATCTGAAATGAGAATGGCAAATTATAATCAATTAGCTAAGTAAATGAATTTAGATAAGATTGATTTAAAAAGAAGAGTAAATAATAATCTTTAGAAAGTAAATAAAAATCAGCTTATATATAAAGTTGGAAACCTCTTAATTAAAGAATACCTTAAAAACTGAAAAGTTTCTGAAGGGCCCAAAGATAAATGATTCGAGATCTAAGTAAACTAGTTATCCATAAAAAACCCACGGCTACGGTGCCCACAATATAAAAAGTTAGCCTTTGTAAGGTTGGATAAAAAGCACTGACAAAATGCACTTGTGATGATCCTGAGATTTATGAAACAGGAAAAGGACACAAACTTCCCTTATAAATAATGTCTTTGCCCAAGAGTATTTTCCCCTACAAATTAAGCTAACGGGATTAGCTAAAAAATAAAAAAGAAATTTGAAGTCTATTTCCTCCGGATCCATTCACACCTCTAAGACTTATAAGAAAGATGGATTTGAAGCATTAGGCAACATTATTTTCAGTTTAAATTTCCAGATGTAAATCACAGAGAAGTGAAATAGGTGCGATAAGATGAACGAATTGGACGCCATGGACTGTTGTGTTGTGGTTTGTTTTTAATAAACGAACCTACCGTAGAGTGAGAATACAACTAATTGCCCCCAAGATGGCAGACCGACCCTCGCCACTACTCTAGCTTCTAGCAAAACCAAAGGCATAAAATTAAAAATTTGTAAGCTTGCTCCCTTTTCGACTGAACCGACGAGACACCGGGAGAGTCTTGCCTATGTAGAGCTAATAAACACCACAGACCCAAGAAGGCAATCTTACGTAGTAAATAATTCTGAACCCTATCCGAGGAAATTCCCAACCATTCGCGACAGCTAATTTATTATAATGCCCACCGGATTTAAAATAAGAAGACCAAGATGATTCGTATATAAATTATACCGCATAAATTAAATATAAATTTTCCAAATCAGCAAAGTATTTATATGGTAAAATATAGTAATTTAAATCAACATATAATTCAACCAGGGAGAAGTATCGGAGATTTACATTTGAAGTGCATGATGTTAGAATAAGAAGAAAAAAGAAACACAAAAGCAAAAAAAACATTTTACTTTATCTATCCAAAAATAATATAAGAACTTGACCTAAGGAAGGTAACGATTACAGTATGCAAGCTGGAGTAAGGTCACAAACAACCATTATAAGAAATGATCAAGAAACACCTAAGCAGTTTCGGAATAAACAAAGAAAAAAAGCGCTGGGTAAAAGGTTAGCCAGGAAACTTACAAGTTCAGACATACTACCTAATCGAAATGAAGCTCGAAAGTGTATACATTCAAACTGAGGATATCTTTATAAACACGGACGAATGTGGAATGGAAGAAGTTTATTGAACGGTGATTGACAATCTTGTTAAATGAGCACCGTGTTTTTTAATTTTTTTATGTACCAAATTATTTAAGGTCTATTTTGAATAAAATAATAAAATCCACGCAAGGATATATTGGGTCTAATATACGTCAAATTTTACGTTATATAGCAAATACTAAGTTTTTACCCTAGTTAGTAAAATTGTTTACTGACATTTGGTTTATTTTGATCTCAAAAATCTAAAAATATCTTTCACGCCTGAAATACGCTTTTAAAGACCTATTCAGATAAAATGATGAATTTATAATTATTGTCTATTTTAAAGCCTACACAAAGAAATATAACCGAGAACAAATAAACAAAATCTTAATACTGCGAAAATATTCTTTTAATGACCGGTTCAAGTCCGCTAGAACGCAAATTTACATATTTGAATCTACAAAGAAACCTATTCAAAAGTACGTATACACATAACAGTTTACAACTTACTAACAGAATATTAAATACTATTCAAAATCATAAAAATTGGAGCCGAAAATATCAATAAAGATGAAGTCGGAGTCATAAACTCAATTAGTTTTTGATATTGTATTATATTTATTGAGTGTAGGAAGATGGTTATATCTTTTTTCTCTGGAATTTTTTTTATTTTATGTTAATTTAGGAAGACGGCACATTGAAAGTACCGACAGACTCAAGGTTACATTTAAAAACTAATTTCTTTGATAAATTTACTTGTAAAATAACTTAAAAAAATCAATTTTCACATCAATTTTAATAAACGAAATAAATATAATTATCTTGCAAAAACTCAATATTACTTATAATATATATATACTATATATAAAATGAGAAAAATTTCTAAAATAATAAAAAAAATAACAGAATAGGTACTTGCATTCATATTATAAAATTTCTATATGTATGCAGTACTTTATATATATAATATATATATAATATATATTTAATATACATTTCCATTATTTTAAATCTCTATAATGTATGCAGTAGCTAATTATCTCAAATAATATAAAATATATATATATATATAAAAATATATATATACATATATATATATTATATAATATATATATAAGTACATATAATATATAATATATAATATATAATATATATAATAATATATATATTTATATATAATATTATATTATATATATATATTAAAAAACTAAATAAATAATTACCTATAGATTCTTATACTATTAATATATAATATATATATATCATCTTTCTCAACCAAGACGCGTAGGAATTGACCGGGACTGTGCCCCTGATCACACTTGACGAGAAGCCCCTCCATGACGATCACTGTCTATCTCGGCCACACTCTTCTCTCATCGGCTCCATCTCTGTTCGACGGTCGTCGCACTCTTCAGTCAGCAAATAGCCACGATCCTCTACCGCAATGCTCTCCTTGCCGTAACTGCTCTCCCGCGCGCGACGTAATCAAGCGAATAACATTTGCAGATCAACTAAAAATTGAAGATACTTGATCGTTTTTTACGATCCCGCCCAATCAGTGATTCGTACCATCTCAACTGTTCCGTGTCCTTTGCCACACCGAGATCCCAGGAACAGACTCACCTTCAGCTCCGCCTCCTAATCTCCATATTCCATCTGCGCTCGCCCTCTGCCCCCATCTACTTGCTCCGACTTAACATCTTAACACCTTCATCTCCGGCCCTCCAACCTCCTACTTCTCGTTTGGTCAAAGTTACCATCGCAACTCTTGACCTCTACCATCAGCAGCGTCGCTCTAGCTTCGTGGATATAAATTGAGCACCTCACTACTTTCTAATGGCAAAAACTATGCCTCTTCAATCAAAATATCGGTTACCCAGTTGCCTCGAGAATTTCTTGAAATTCTCGATCTTCTCCCTCAATCTCCTTGTGCCATCTCCCCCTCTTCATCAGCGCAATGCGTCTTTCTTTGTTTTCAGTCCTCATCTCACTCATCTCCGTGAACACTTCCGGACCGATATTGGATAGAGACAATCCACCCTTTGTAATAGGCATCACTCTATCTCCTCTCATCCATCGCGACCCTACATATCTCATCAGAAATTATTCTTTCATCCATATAGAGCAACCATCATCCTCTTCCTCCTCCCATGCGCTCAATTCTTAACTAAATATATTGAACGAAGAAAAAGGTACAAACATGAAACACCAATTATAAATGTATCAAAATAAGTAGATAACATACCAGTCTTTTGATCCTAATTCCACAGTACTTCCACCTACCAAACACATTCATCAATCCCCATTTGTGTGACTTCCTAAATGAACAGCTTTTTTGCGATCATCTCTCTCCTAGTGTGCTTTATCTCCTATATTCTATTACTCCTAATTTATACATGCGGGTCTCAATATCCGTAGTATGATGATCACATATTCATTTCACATTACTTTTTCCTAGCCCCGAAATTTCAATAAGACTTTCTCTTAAATAATCTGATAAAAAATAGATAATGATATATTAATTTCTTTTAAAGGAAAACTAACTTTTTTAACTTTTTTTTCTATAAAGAAATACTATCTTTTTCAAGCAGATATAAAATCTAGTTATCACGGTTTGAATCAGCTCCACTATGCCCTTGGTGTACTAAAAGAGTCCATGTGCGTTTTCATACTTAACGGTTATCCTCATATCTATCCTCGTCAGTTCTCATCCTCGAAAATATCTTAGCGCCATTAGTGAGCGTTTACATTAGCAGCACTAGTAAAAGCAAAGTGTTATATTCACCTCGTACACTAGTTTTGATTCTGCAACTTAACACTTCTATCTCCTGTTTCGACATAAAGGTGTGAACAAAAAGTAGTGTGTAACAAATAGAAGTTTAATTTGATTAGATTGTAATATACAAATTAACTTATTAATACAGAAACAAATATATAATATATATATATATAATTAATATATATATATATAAATATAATATAATATATATATATAAATAGAGATAAAAATTAATATATATATATAATATATTATATATATATATATATATTATTAATATATAATTAATATTATTAATATTATTATGTTACATATATTATATATACTAATAATTGACAATTCATGGAACTTCTGGTGGCGGTGAATTGCTTTCACTGAAATATAGCTCTCCGTAGGCTGCCACTTTCTGAGTCCCGCTTACTACTCAGAGATAACAAGTGCGAAAGGCGCAATCAAAATGACAAGAAGAAGAGAAGACGAGAGTAGAGATCAAGAGAGAGAACCTGAGAAATCTCAATTTCCGTTACGGACATTGTTCGTGTGTGTGTGTGAGTACTTGTTGCTCCAGAAGTATATAACAGTGTTCGTATATATAAGATATATATTATATATTATTGATGTATATATATTATATAGATGGTGGTTGTGTGGGTTAATGCGCGCAACAAAAGCACAGTAACACCAAAAAAAGACCACAGAAAACAATTATCTTGTAAATAATATATACTAATATACATAAATATAATATATACATAATATTATATATAATATATAAATTCATAATTATATTATATGATATATTATATACAATATATATATATATAATATATATAATTAATAGTAAATATATGTATTAATAAATATATAATATATTATATAAATATATATATTTATATAATTATATAGTATATAAATTAATATATATAAGATATATATATAATATATATTATATAATAAATATATAATATATATATATTAACGATAATAATATTAATATATATATATAATTATATATATTAATAATATATTATAATTATTCATGTAATAAGTTTGCATATATAGGTCTTATTAAAATTAATTCTTTCGTATTATATATAGGCAAATAAATTTTTAATACTTTTTTTATAAAACCCAATAAGAAAAAAATAATATTAACATTAAATATGCATATTCTAATTTGGAAACATACTTAACATAATACTAATAGGTAAAATCATTTACTTTCTAACAAACAGAAAAGAAATAATAAATAAATAAAAATTAATAGTTTACCTATCATCAAAAATTTTGAAATATCCTAGCTAACTCGCTTACTGAACGGTACCATATTCATTGCCACTTTTGCGAAATATATTGTGTAAAGAAATATCACAATATAATTTAACATTAGCACCTAAGAGTCCATACCTTTATAGTGAAAAAATCACGTTCGCTTGGATAGTTAAAGTTTACTAACAACTTCACATAAACAGAAAAAACACATTATCTAATGGTACTTAGACTACGCCGTTTCACCTACTTCCCACCGGTAAAAGTTCCTGAGCTAACATCGTTACTAGCTCCAACTCTTATCACAGACAAAACGAAATCTTTACCCGCAGTATCTGCAAATCAACTATCACTATTGAGTAATTATATCTATTACAAAGGCTATCACATTGTAAGTTCAGATATGGCCATATAACTTCCACTGTAATATAAGATTTCTTGATGCTGAACGAAATCTTCCTTAAAACCTGACGTTACCATATCTTAATGAAGACGCTAAAAATTCTTTCACTCATGAATCAGATTTTATAAGCCGCACTATTAAGATAGCCTTCACGCAATAGAGTGCCATCAGTAGAAAAGTGGTTAAGAAACTAAAAATTTTTAGATCCTATTAATATACTTACCAAGTTCTAGGGGATTATATAAAGGCCAGAGCAGAAGGCTCAGAAATATCGATGATATCCCATCAGAAATATAATTTCTTTCCTTCAAAAAATTTAATAAACCTTGAAATTAAACTACGAGCTTATGGAACCAAAATTGCTAATTAGGACTTCAATTAAATCGCGAAAGAGAGTTTACTACTAAGTGCATGACAAGGAATTTAATCTCTATAGATACACCACAGTTTAAAAAGAATGTCGTGCAAAGTTAAAAACATTTCGGAATATTAATAAGAGTCTTTAGATCTAGATCACCTGACAACCTACTTTATAACTACCTAATTGTATCGTTTCTGATAATCCAATTGCCGAAGAGCTTGACGCAGAATTATTAAAAGCAATGACTTTAATAAATTAACATCTTTTTAGTGATTTAGAGCTCTCTCTCTCTCATCTCTACCTATTTCTCTCTTCTTCCATCTCCTTCTCTCTCTCTCTCGAACTTCTTCTGCGTCTCTATCTCTCTCTCCTCTCTACATCTTTCTTTACTCTTCTCTTCTCTTCCTCATTCTCCTCTCTCTCTCTCTTCGAACATAAAAATCAAAATTTAAAATAACTTTTATATACAATTTAAAGTTCTAAAAAAAGAAACAACAGAAAAAAAAAAAAATTATTGCTATTCTCTGTTATTACTTTTAATAATTATTATTGTGATTCTCTTGATATATCCTAATCTCCATAAAGCGCGTTTACCTTCGCGAAAAGTATAATGTCGTTATTCTATAAAGAAATCCAAGTACCAACTTTAAGGTGTGTGTAAGAAAAAAAAAACTCACTGAGGCCTCTCAGATATTCAATTTCAATTTATATCACTCAGAAAAAGAAATAGAAACATGCTCTTGATAAGAGAAATACTGATATTCTTTCTCAATAAAATCAAACAAACAAAATAGAAAAAAAAAAAATATTAAGGAGGAAAAACAATAAAAGTATAAAAACACCAACATTTGGTGTGTAGAAAAAACTAGCAGTTTAATATCACTCTGAGGTTGGAGGGATTACGGTTGATATTCGTAAGTAAGATAGTATTATGATAGTTTAAATGCTGCGTATAGAATATATACGGCTAAAGTTCTAGATAACTCAACTTGTTCAGATGCATGGAACTATAGAAAATTCTAAGTTTGCACTTGAATAGTACAACCCTTGCCGCTTATGTGTAACGATCGAATTTACGACAAAATATCAAAGGTTAATTACTCCTCCAAGATCACCTCCCCCCTCAGAGTGATTAAATTGACGTTGAAGGAATAGCTCCCAAATATCGTCTAAGGTGAAATTAGAAGAAAAGATTTGAGTAATGGAGTTCTACATTAACAGATGGTAAAAAGACAATTATACCTTCGGAAGGTAATAGAGTAGGTAAATAAAATGAAGCAAAGTTAGCGTTCACATTTTATGAAAAATATTTTTACAACGAAACTTTAGAGTTACAGAGAATAGGTTTTGCGCAACTCCTGAAGGAAATACAAGGTACGAGAGTTTCTTGAGTCGGAAACGACGAAAATTCCTGTAGAAGGCATCCCTGCTCCTAATAGCACGATATCAAGCCGAGTTAATTCAAGGTTTATTAAATTTTATTGAAGGGAAAGAATATATAATGAACATCTCCGCACCAAACAATCACCTCGGTTATGCGTTCTGAGCACTACGAGGAATCTCTTCCACAGAAATAGTCATTCCATGGAAAGTCATAGAAGTAAGACGGGTAGTTGGAACAATTAGCAACACCGAGGTGCCACTAAAGGTTTCCTTGCTGTGTACTAAGGTTCTAAGGAAGCAACAGAAGGAAAGAGATTGAAAAGATACAAAGTGCGTGAAAAAGAACAAAAATTAAACAAACCGTTCAAAGAAGAGCAAGGTAAATTTTATAGAGAGTTACAGAATACTAAGTTAACAATTAAAGATACATGCCAGGTAGAGGAGGTAGAATGATTTTTGAAATATATATATATGAGAACGATTTCTCTTAATGTAGAGAGGCTCAATGGTTAAGAGAGATCAGCTGTGTTTTCTCGCTATATCATCACACTACATCACTACATCATCACTACACACACACACATCACACACACACACACACCACACACACACACAGGAAATGACCTTATTAGATGTGACATGATGTTCGCTTGCCTACACATACATATATAATTATATATATTTATATATATATATATATTATATATTATTTATATAGTATATATAAATATATATACTATATATCAGTAATATAGTATATATTATATATAATATATATATATATATCTATATATTATAGTGTGTAGTTATATAATGAATGGCTTAAAAAATGACTAAAAGCAAATGAACATTTAATTTATACCGCTAGTTTTCAGGTGGAATTAAAACGTGGCAACCCATTATTCAAGGGCTTGACTTTATCTGAACAACTAAACAAAATTTTAAATTAATAATACTTAAAAAAAAATATAAAATAATATAAAAAAAATAAATAGAAGAAAATCCATGTTTGCCGCCAATATATAGGAAAAAGTACCACTAAAGGACAAAACTCTATTCAGTTGATTTAAAATATTTTCAGTTTGTAAATTTTCATTCAGCTTTGGAGCATTGTGCCTATTTATATATATATATTCTAAATAGATATGCGAAAGTCTCCAAATATCATAATAATATAATATATATCCTTGTGTTATACTGGATAGATGACTTTTCTGAAGATTGAATGAGAATTACCGCCAGAAAAAGGATGGGCAGAAAGTTCCAAGTTCGTATAGTTGATAGCGCTTTAGTGTCAGCATGCCGACCTGCATAGGAAAGACTACGAGTAGTCTTTGTCTTTCCTATGTTGGTGGCATCTCAGTCACCGCACTCTGATTTATATACTCAACTGATGAGCATAAAGGTAAAGAAGTTTATCTTTAACTTTGAAAAATCTCCCAGTTTATTTCATTTGAAAGAGCTAAATCTGAAGTTGAACTGTAAATTTGATTTTTAACTATTCCTTTAATCTACGCTTCAAATTTTCACAAAAGTCACCTCCCCCATGAAGGGCAATTTCAATTACAGAATTTTCTTGTACAGTTAATTTAGTGCAAGGATATTTGCTAAAATTTTAACGAAAGTTGTTCATCTGAAATATTACTCTAGTCAATGAAAAAACCGGTAAAAGAGAGGAGTGTGAAAATTAAAGCAGAATTAAATGATAATGTTAAGAAATTACCCCACATATTCAAACATCAGATATTATTTTTAAAATTAAAAATGATAACTAGGAATAAAATTTTTCCAGTTAAAAAGATAAAACTTCCTTTTCCTTTATGGTCATCAATGATGTACAAATTACAAGTGCGGTGACTATGATTCCCACCTAATAGAAAGACTACTCTGATATTCCTTTTTCCTAAGTAGGTGGCCATCGCCAGAACATAAATGGTATTCTCCTATAGAAACTTTGGAAAACGCATCCACCCCCCGTTATTCTCGATGCACAGATCTACATTTGTCTTCAGAAAAAATTTCATCCTATGCTCACGATTTCATTTAAATTTCTATCAGTTTTAGACTTGGAAAGATACCATGACCTCTATCTATTGAGCCAATTACCGATAAATATTTGTACCACGCTCCAAAGCCTGAACTGGAAATTTAACAAACGGAAAATATATTAAACTGAGTAGATTTTGTCGCTTAGTCCGTTACTTTCATATATATGGCAAATAAAAATTCTTCTATATTGGTTATATAATAAAATTTGGCAAAATATGTAGATATTTTTAAGTAATATAATTTATTGAAGTTTGTAAAAAAGTTTGTTTAAGTTCAAGCCTTATAATTGGTTGACGTTTAATTCACCCGAAACTAGTCTGATTCATATTAATTAAAATGTAAAAAATTGTTTGGTTCATTAGCAATTAGAGAGAATTTTTGCCTTCAAGAATAGAGACCATTTCACTAAATTTTTTTGTTAAAAAATTTTGTTTTTAAATATATAGTATATTTATATATATATTATTATATATATAGATATAATATAAATACTATAATATAATATATATATAACTATATAAATATATATATATATAATACTATAATATATAATATTCTTAAGATAAAACCATATAAAATATATATATATATATATAATTAACAATATATTAATGTGGGCTAATATTATTATATATAATAATATTCAAATATATAACATTTATACAAACAATTTATTACTATAATAAAAAATACTGGTAAAATACAAATCTCTGGTGAGATTTCGAACCTCGTCTATTTATGACGGTATTGCAGGCTGTTAACCACTGCGTCATTATAGAGCCTCATTCTTGCCTTCTGCTAAAATTGTACATTAGATTCGATTACGTGGAATAGTTTACATCCATAAAAGTTTATTGTAGTCTCTTAATTTAGACGACCCTAATCCAAAAGAAGGGTGGAACGGAGGCCTCCCCCCCCACCACCAACCAAATGTG
>JABUQX010081451.1:0-7500 GCA_015478945.1 Trachelipus rathkii
GACGCTTCAAACGTAGCTCTGGGAGCCGTTTTATTTCAACTTGATGAGAACAATAGAGAAAAACCCCTATCGTTCATCTCTAGGTCGCTTTCTAAAGCAGAAACAAACTACCACACTTTAGAGCTGGAAGCTCTGGCAATAGTTTTTGCATTGCGCAAATTCAAAAATACCATTTTCGGGTATGAAGTAACCATTATCACAGATAATCAACCTCTGATCCATCTCATCAGCATAAAAACTCACGGGCGCCTTGGAGAGTGGAACTAATTTATCACAACATTTCATCCCACGATCATTCATAAACAAGGTAAATTAACATTGTTCCTAATCTATATTGAAGTAGAATCCCCTTTCACCTTAGACATGTTTTCGCTCAAATAAACATTTTGCCAAATCACGATTCCACCTTCACTAAGAAACATTTATAAAAAAGAACAAAAGAGGCTGAATAAGATATTTAAAGAATTACATATTTAGATATCTATGCTAAGGACCACAACACACTTGAATCATCCCACATAAATAACAAACACCTCACTTCAAAGAGCACAAGACACTTATACATAGAGCCTAGAGACACTTTATCACCATCGCACTCTCATGAGAATTCGTTCGCATTAAAATGCACATCTAATTTCCAATAAAAAGGGTTCATTTTCATTAATCAGGTACCAAGATTTCCATTGATATATTCCATCATTGAGAGAAATCTATAATAATCATAAGCACCTCATAGATCCATCTGAGACCATACGGACTAGGAAAACATACTGCAGCACGGAGCAGCTAGAATAACTTAAGACACAGAGACCAACAAGAGGAGAAAATATAGTATCAAGAATACTAAATCACTAATGAGCACTGGATAAATATAACAAAGAGACATCAATTACATAAGCACACTCCACTGCCCACTCATAACAACAGACACACGCACTCAAATACCGGGAGAAACAAGCGAAATTGCACGAAATTAAAACTACCCTCTTCCATTCGAACCTTTTATTAGATAGATCATTAGAAAGTGCCTACAGCCCATTGCCACAACTTGCAAGGAGACAAGGCCAAATATATCTTGGTAATGAAGGACCGCCTCACGAGGTATACGTGACACTTGTCCCTCTCCTTCAGCACACCGCAAAAGACATTGCTCAGGCGCTTCTGGAAAGGATCATATGCCGTCATAGCTGTCCTCAAATTATTTTGAGTGACCGCGCGCCAGAGATGACTTCTCAGTTCTTAAAAGAAATTTGTAAACAGTGGAAAATTAAAGCTGTTAACATCGTTGTTAGACATCCTTCTAGCAACAGTTTGGCGGAGAGAGCCATGTTGCAGATTGCAAACCACCTACGTCATTATGTAAATTCCAACCATAATGACTGGGGCAAACTGATACACCTTTTACTCAGATCGCTATTAATTCTACCTATAATTCTTCTATAGGTTGTACTCCTCCTTTTCTGTTATATACTTACAACAAACGTCTTCCATGGGATCTCCCCCAATTATATATCTCCTTTCACAAAAGGAACTGAACCACAAAGACCTATTCACGATTATATTCAAGATCTTGCAGAAAGAGCAAATCTCATTCGAGACCAAGCTCGCGAACACCTTCAGCAAGAAACAAATACACAAATGAATAGGCAACATAAGAAAGCAACTTCAACACCTATTAGAGTTGGTGATTATGTTTTTGTACTAGACGTAAAGAAGACCAGGGCAAAGTCCGAAATTGTTTTCGAAGTGGACCGGCCCGTTCTTGGTCAAACAGTTAGTACATGTCAGTACATTTCAATAAATTGCTCTTACAATGCTTAAAAACATCTAAAACTTTCATTGTCCATAGGGATAATATAAAGATCACAAAACTTAGAGCTGATAATGTACCAATTTCTACTACCAACCCCAAAGACGATCCTATACCATCTAATAAACCCCCTCCCACTATCATTTTCAACCTTTTCCAAACTTCAACCCCTCCCAAACTATCCACAACCACTAATTCCTTGACAGCCATTATTTCAAAGACAAACTCCCGCATTCCTTGCAATCACACAGAGAAATTATCCACTATCCAATCATCCTCACTACTTCCTTCTCCAAACATTCACCTCTTCATCCACATCTCCTAGTTCTCCCTCTTTCTTTCAATACCCATTCACCCTCTTTCCACTCCAACTAGTTTCTCCTCTTTTTCTCAACACGATTCTCCTCTTCTATCACATCCATCTCACTTACCTACCCTCATTCCACACACAACACTCAAATCACAACCTCAATTCAAACTTTTTTTCCGGTCATTTCTACATCTGATTCAACTCCTCCTCTCAAACTCCAGTCACATCCTTCCTCCCAACCAGCATCATCTAACATCTCCAAAACCCAAACTTTCTCTTCTCTCCCTTCCCCTATCATCAAAAGACTATACCTTTCAGGTTTTATCCCACCAACATATAGCTCCTAACTATCTTTCGACGATTCCAACCACTCTCAACAAGACTAGCATCACACAACATTACATCTATACTCCAAATTCACACTCATTCACGTACCTAAATAATCACACTTAAAGTAACACATCTTCATGGGTGGTGTGGTCCATCCCCAGCTCCCTCGATCATCCCATACCACCCTTCCGCCATGCCCAAGGACCTTTACAACCTCTTCATTCACTTTAAATTTCCTTCACACAAGACAATTCCACACACTTCTCTCCATCAAACACTAGAAATACAGTCGCCTCCATCCCGCAGATGATAGGTCTCGCGATCATACCTATGTCCAAATTTCCCATGAGGAACACCAACATTCCTCACCCCATGGCTTTAAGGAGATACACAACAGAGAACAATAACTAGAGGAGGCAGAAGATATCACTTACCACCTCCACAAATGTCCCTCGCGGTAGGTAGGTTTCCCCCAAGACCTCAAAAAGCTGTAAATAGTTATGTTAGATCTTCTTTAAAGTCCCAAAGGGAAAACAATTTTATAACATTCCCAAGTTAAAAGCAATATGTTAAAATACTAAACAAGACTATTAAAAATGCACATTTCAATATGCATAAAAATAAAACGGTAAAACACATATTACAAGTAATAAACAAAAGAAATTGAGCAACAATTTAACATCAAAGTACAATAACATATAATTATTTTTTTTTTCACAGGCAAAAACAATTTTTAATTATATTTATATTAAACTTTCATATATTTTTCTCACAGGCAACATGCTTATCAATTGGTTCTTCCTCCAAGATTTGCTAATCAAGCTCGCCTTCTCTTGAACAAGGAAATCAAAAAACTTAACTTATGAAATACACACTGGATTCATAGTAAATACAAACACGCGACAATGCAAGAACACTAACAAATGTAACAATAAACAGACACAATATTTAGAAGTAATCACATCAAGAATCAATAAGACTTACAAAAAAAAAATATAACCCAACAATACAAAACGATACGTGAATAACACAAAAAATAAAGATTAAACATCTATTTATATTCCGTACTTGCAAGAAAGATTTAAAAGTACGATTTCACAATCAGAGACTGATACAACTAAATCAACTTCCACCAAGAACTTAAAAATTATACTAAATCCATATCGTACTAAATCTGATATAACATGGATGAAGAAGCAAAAGAATTCATCTCAACTTGCATCACTAAAGACAAAGCATCAATAAGACCTAGGGATATATAACCATCATTAAACTACATACAATAATCAGCCAACCCAGAAGAAAAAAGCCAAAGCAGGTTTTAATAAAAGATATAATACTCAGGAAGCGAGTACAGTCCAAGTCCTAAACAATAACTTCATAATTGGAAACAAGCAAAACCATGAATGAAATACACATATAATTCTAACACAACACGCATTCAAAAATAGCGAATAGAAATCGTTTTTTACAAATCAACTCAAGAACAACATATCTAACAAAACATCAGAAGAACAATCGATTACACAAAAATACCATTTTTCATAACAATTAATAAAGAGAACAAGATGTACAACTAACAACACACACAACACTGAACAGTCATAAAGAACCTATAATATGTCATAACACAACAAGTTATGTAAATTCAAATACCAAATATCACTCAACCATAAGAGACTCACAACAAAGCCACTCCTTAAGTTAAACATTTACCATCACATACTAGCAAAGGTATCGGAGGAGCAGACAACACATAATAAACCAACACAAAGAACTTATTATGACAACCACACATCCTGGAAAAACACGAAAACCCATAACACCCTATTAATCTTATTCATATGACATCATCTTTGAACTCATTCACGAAAGCAAGTCAACCTACATTCACCAACAATACTATCTTTTAAACCGTACGAAATTATATAACAATTTCTTACTTTCTCTTGGTCATAATATACTTAGGAATATCATTACTGACTGGCTACTATTAATCGACCATCTCCGAAGAAACACCACACCTAACTAGACCCAAGTATACAACCAATATATCCTTATCCTAAACCCTTATCACAAACATGAATACCTACCTTCTAAGATATCATATATTCACAAAATAATATATCCTTTTATTCTTAAAACATAAGAACATTAAGAATATACTGGTATCCGCAAGCTTGTTCAGCAAAGACACCATTGTGTAAACATCTACACAACTAAATGAGAATTATGTCTAATTTCCTTTTCAAATCCATACACATCCATTAAGACTTAAATCAAACTGCATAAATCTTAATCAGACTAACCCTCTAAAACACTATATAACAAAACCCAACACTAAACTCCAATATTGCACACATTAATACACAATACCACATTACACCCTCATAATAATCATCATTATATCCTCAGTAAACCGTGAAATCACAACACGTCCCATAATATCCAACCATCTATCCACATACTACTCCATAATACAATTAGCTCCATTTCTTGCCCTATGAGACAGACACTAACTAAGCGCTAGTGCCCTATTGTCTCTCTCACACCCGAAAGGCTGCAACGATCTAGGTTACATAAAAAACTATATCTATCTTAAAGTAATACAACACAACACTATACTATAATCCTAGAAGACCAACCTGGAATATTCAGAGAGCCCAAACAACCTCAAGCATAGAGCCTACACACCGATATAACAACCCCATCACAGAGAGATCTCTTACCATAATAAACAGTACTAATAATCCATCCACGTTAGAACAATTGAAATCTATATCATCCAATATTGGGATAACTCACTGCGCAACATCAACATAAACTTTACAAGACACAGCGAATTCTAAATGAAACGATCCACAAAACTCTATATCATTTTACCACACATACACGAGAGTTTTTAACTCCTGTATGCGCTATATCTCATGCATTGACAGAGGATGCATGCTTTACGTTTATCTTTAAGAAATATCCGGACCGACCTACCCGACAACATCCGGCAGCCCCTCTGGCAGTACAAAGATATCAAGATAAACAAAACTCGTTGCATATACGACCAAAGACCGAGCGACCACATAACGGCACACCACAAACAACCAACTAATATCCCCATCTTATAACATGAAACTAAGCAGCAAACTCGGCTCGCCTACATCGATCTGCAGCTGTCGATACGAGCAACTTACGCTCGACCCAGGGCTACCTCTGCAATACACTGCGTGAATGCGACATTTCTTCTACTCTACTCCCGTATAGACCAAATAGAAAAGAAAAGCATAGCACTATTACATTTACTCTTATCGCACATAAATAAAAATAGCATGCATTTATTTCATTATCGACATTTTTTTCCTTTTCTTTCCCGGTTTCGAAAAAAGGAAAAATATATAGCGTCACCCCATAATTTTAAAATTTTCTAATTCGTCTAGAAACATCGCGTGACTTTCTCCCCCCAACTCTCTCCCCCCTTTTTTCTGATTAAGTTCTTGCAGAGTTTCCAATACACATGTTTTACTACTTTACTATTCCTATTTACTTATCTTTGTTTGTTGAACGATTTTGATATCTTTCAGAATTCTATTTATATTTTTTAATTTAACAAGACTCTTTAAAAAATTATTTTTCACGAAAACTTTTTTATATAAATTGCTATCCGTTTTTTTTTTTCAAGTAAGCATTTGCATCATTTGGGACATCCCCCCATAACGGGAAACAATCTCTAATTCTTCCCCTCCCCTCTCTTCGCGCCGACCAGCAAAGCTTTTCAAGAAGCGTCAATTTTTTACTTTGAGAAATGACTTGTGGTTGTGTTACTCCGAAATATTCTCATTTTGAATTATAGTTCGCACGAGTAGTATCATTACGAAATAAAGAATTATCGAGTAAGATTATGCGTGTCCATAACAACCTTCAAGGCTTAAATATAAAATACACGAAGCGCCCCCGTGAAATATTTATATATTATATATTATATATAATACTATTATAATATATATATATATATATATATATTATTATATATATATATTATATATATATCATATATATATATATATACTATATACAGTATATAAATATATATATATTTATTATTATATATATAGTATATATATTATATATATATATATAATATATATATATATATATATAATATATATATATATATATATATATATATATATATATATATACTATATCCCAGCATTAATGTTATCTATATATTATATATATATATATATATATATAAGTTATATAATATAATAATATATATATATAAATATATAAATATAATATATTATATATATATTATATAATATATATATATATATAATATATATATTACTAATATCCATATCATTTATGTAATATAAATATATATATATTATATATATTATAATAATATTATATAATAATATATATATATATATTATATATATATATATATATATATACTAAATAAACATATTTATATAATATATTATACACAATCATAAAATACTATAAAACAATATAGTAATATTATAATACTACAACTATATAATAACTAAGTAAATCATACTAAACTATTATATATATAGATATATATATATAAAACCTACATATATAATATATAATGATAATAAATTAAATCATATATATATCTATATAAATAAATATATATAAATAATATAATTACAAATAATATATAATTAATATAATATATATATACAATATACTAGGCGAAAGATGTTGTATCATACAGAAAAATTTCTTCAATTCCATCTTCATAATTCCAAAACTAACATCAGGTCAGGAAAAAGGAATACATTGCTGGAATTGGTCCAATTTTAGTGCGGAAATGTAAAAAAAAAAAGAAAAAAAAAAAAAAAAAAAAAAAAAAAAAAAAAAAAAAAAAAACAAATAAATTTCTAAAACTACCATGCTACATGTCGATAAGTAATGACTTTTGGAATCTGATAAAATTTTCAGATAGTGAAAATGTATTAAAAAAATAAAAAAGAAGATCTAATGTTAATAAATTATAGTAATATGATTAGAGAGCCTAATT
>JABUQX010081451.1:17500-25000 GCA_015478945.1 Trachelipus rathkii
TCGGTCAAGAGAGTGGGTAATTTCTCATGACCTGTCTGGCAACACTGGTTATAAGTATACGACAGTAATAGTTGCAATTGGTGCCAATTATATTGATATTTGTTTATCTATATATTCGTACTCTTCAAACACAGAAAATTTATTAACATTATGATAACTATGGTAAAGAGACGTATTTACTGCAAAACACTAGGGTGAGCAAGATTCACGAGTGTTTAGAATGATGTAATATATATATGGTACATATCAGAAGTCGGTTATATAATATATTTCTATTATAATATATATATATATATATATATTTATATTTCTTCAACAACTCACTTTTATTTTATTTTCCACTCTCTATGGCAAAGGGTGCACATTCGTGTCTCTTTCCTTTAATTTAAGTTTATAAATATACTGTAGGTTTAACTCTGCTCGTTCTCACGCTATTAGCCATAAGTATTCCGCCTTCAGGAATCATGGTCGCTCTACAAACTCCAAAATGTTATGTTTCTTATTTTAAATCCAGGAATCGTGATAAATTTATCCTACTTAATCCTAAGAATTCTTTTCTCCGTACAAAATGCAAATATTTTTTTGGTTCCATTCTCCTCATGCTCTGGACATTTTTACTAAATGCAAATAACTTTGGTTTCTTCCTTATCCTCTCCTCTAGTTTTTCCTGACGGATACTAAAGGTGTTTTTTATCTTCTGCTAAAACTTAACAGTTTGCCACATACCTTTGCCACGAATTCCGCTTTAGATAATTCCGGAGTTATTCCTCCTTCTCCACCTCCTTGCAACTCTTTCTTTAAGTTTCATTTCCGCTCTCTCTGAACTAGCCTAATACTAAGAAAGCATGCAGTTGAACGGTATCCTACGTATGGTTCTTGAAATTCAAGTTTCTGGCTTTGCACCCTTCCTTTTTAAATTATTATATATATAATATGGCTATCAACTTCAAAATTCCCTTTTTGTTGGAAGCGTAATCTCATTCAACCTTAGCCGGGAAAGGATGACCCTCTCATTCCTCTTATTATTTTGCCAAAGATTTCAAATTTATCATGAAAAGGAAGAATTTTTTCCAGTGGATTATGAAAATTTAATTAAAATTACCTCAGACAGTCAGTTAAAAGCTAAATTTGGAGAAGTACCGGTAGAAAATTTCTGGCGTGATATATATGACGAATATCGAGATTTGTCAAAACGGATTATTCGAATACTTTTATCTTTATGACGAATATCGAGATTTATCAAAACGAACTATTTGAATACTTTTACCTTTATGACGAATATCGAGATTTGTCAAAACGGATTATTAGAGTTCTTTTTCCTTTTGCAACAACATATTTGTGTAAATCTGGATTTTCTAAATATGTCACCACAAAAACTAAATACCGCAGCAGACTGAACGCTGCGCCAGATATGCGAATTTAATTACCTAATATTAAACCAAATTTTCAGAGCATACTAAATTCTAAGAAACAAAAACATTTATCGCATTAAGTAAGTAACAATCCTTTTATTTATTTATCTTTTTCATACTAATTATTTACAAATTTAACAATTAAAATACGCGTTATTATTTGATAAGAGTGAGGAATAGAGCTGTCCAAGTCTCTCAGGATTCAAAACAAGAGGAAAATCAATCTATCAATGGTAGGGAATGAGTCAAAGGAGATTTTACTCTCCATCAGCGGGATTCGAAACCCTGGACTCCGCGTCGCTGAGTAACAGTGACCGGGAGCTTTATCCACTAAGCATCCCCAAAAAAGAACGCTTCCAGCGTAGTTTTTAAAGCACCGGTTTTCTCATCCCATAATTGCTCCGAGTACTCAAGTACTTATATATATATTATATAAATATATATAATATATATTATATATATATATAATTATATATATATATATATATATATATATATATATAAGTATATAATATATTATATTATATATATATATTATATATAATAATATTTATATATATATATATTATATATATATAATTATATAATTATATATATACATAATATCATCATCATCATCAATCATCATCAAAGATTAGACTTTATAAAATATCGGTAGGGGTTCCTCGTATTATTGGAACTAAAAAGGGTTTCGCGCAAAAAAAAAATATTTGTGAATCATTGGTCATACCAAATTCCACCAGAGTTGGGGGTAGTTTCCTAGGCAGTCCACTTTAAGGCCGACAATGCCCGATATTCAACGGAGTTGTAAGTGTGTTAGCCAAAGGATAGTTTGAAATGATAACGGGAGTTTGTTCTAAATTTAACTCAGTTTGAGTGTCATGTAAGATTGAGCATAGCTGTTAAGTCTGAGGCTAGAGTTGCATAGAAAAATATGAGACTGTGTAGAAAGGTGTGTCGCATGAACCTTCTCATGGAGGAGGTATTTGATTGAAGAGTCAAAGAGCAATGTCAGTTATAATAACGATAAAGTAAAGAGAGTGATGCAACAGTTCGACTTTGATAAGACGAAAAGCCCTAGACTCAATCCATTTGAAGAGGAGCAGTGTG
This sequence comes from Trachelipus rathkii, assembly GCA_015478945.1. Classification (NCBI taxonomy): domain Eukaryota; kingdom Metazoa; phylum Arthropoda; class Malacostraca; order Isopoda; family Trachelipodidae; genus Trachelipus; species Trachelipus rathkii. The sequence continues at coordinate 20,023 of JABUQX010081451.1, forward strand.
AGTGGATCACTCCAGATTCTTGAGGCATACTCTTATACAAGGGAGAACGTACACCCTGTGACATTAGTTAATTGGGTGCGGAAGAAATTTCTGAATGCCTCAGAACACCACCCTTTTGAAGCTTGTCTTCAGTAAAAAAGAATTATTATGAACATTCCAATAAGGTCACGGAGAAAATAACACACGAATATTAAGGACGACGGAAGGTATTGAGCTATATGCTTTGAAGAAGATGTTTAGAATGTGGAAAGTTATATGGAGTGGAAAGATGGAGCAACTGAGTTTTTGAGTAATTGAAATCAAACCTTGTTATACTCAATAAACGCATAGAATTCGAGAAAGACTAATGCTAGTTCAGATCAATAGTGCACTCGCGGTGAGCAATAGTTGTTGAAAAGACGTCTATCGAAATGCCGGGGAGTAATGAAGGACGAATCGTCGGCATAGGAGTGGATATGTGTGAAGTATTAGAGAGGGGTCTTTTATGAAAAGTAGAAAGAGTTTAGGGATAAAACAGAACCATGAGTAAGCACACTAATTTATAGATTTAAGATGAGCGGTGGCATTCCCAAACTGCCTGAGGAAAAGAGGACAAGAAACTGAAAGACTATAAAGAAGATGCAGTAAGAGCGCTTCTTACGAAGGCCGTACTGGCGACAGAGCTAGATTAGAAGAACTGAGCTATTTTTCCAAATCCTTCCTGTTAGTATACATCTCAAAAACTTAGAAGAACAGAAGTTGAGAGATTGCGATAGTTGAGGGTTGAGATTGATTCCATTTTTTTGTACAGGAGCACCTTCCAGCAAGAGGGAAGGCCAAAGTAAAACAGACAGAGATGGAATAATTTAACAAGGCAAAGTGCAAGATTGAAAGCACAAGTTTTGAGAACCACAGGAGGATAACTATCAGGAGACCGTAATGCCTTCTAAGTGTAGGTCAGAAAAAGGAGAAATAACACATTTAGATAGAAATTACAATGTTAGCAATAAAATATTTTGGAGGGAGTGGAGAAGAGGATACTACTGGAACCGTGCTAGGTGAAATTAGAAGCAATGTTTGAGCAAAAGGTTTAGCTTAGGGGAAGGTTAAACGCAAGTAGTGTGTCGGAAAACACTAAAGGGAGGGCAAGCAGGAAGAGAAAGTTAGAGTTACATTTTTTGAAAAAACATGTCAGAAAGGACGTTGAAGAAGAGGAGCAATAAGATTAATTGCTTTTCTACGAGGAAAGAATTTTTTAGTGTCATGGAGAATAAATTTTGCACGATTTTAAGATGAATAAATTGCAAGGGTTTCTGGAATTTGAAGATGAGAGTATTTCCTAAAGGCAACGCTCCTGTGGCTAATAGCATGAGAGCAGCAGAGTTTAGACAAGGAATTCTTAGTCTTAGTTAAAGGTTAGGATCATGGGGTGAACGCCTACATCCAGAGAAGAATTACGCTTCTTTTTCTGCACACTCCGAGGGACCCTTTCAAGGAAGCTGTGTAATTCATGGGAATCAAAGAAGTACAACCGGATGTCCGACCTGTTAGCAGTACCGAAGTGCAAAAACAAAACGTTTTCTCGCCGTAGACGAGAGACTTTCCTGCGGAAGACTTGAAGAGGAAAAACAGAAAGCAGAGAGATAAGATAGTGATCGGAGGAACCGAGAGAGGAAAGAATTTAGCAAAATTGGGAAGTAATTGAGATTTGGAAAGGTCTAAAATGTTGGGCTGATTCTAAAGACGATCAAGTACGAGTAGGAAAGCTGCACTTAACTTGCTCAAGGTCATTCTGGTAGAAAATGGTAGCAATTTACTAATATAATTTTAAAAGAATTAGAGAAAGCGTGGCAGTTGTGAACGTTGAATTAACAATATGTGATTTCATAGAAATTGAAGAAGAGAGAGAACGTGTTCTATTTGGAGCCTAAGAAGTCGAAGAATTGGATTGCAGTTGAGTTTAGGAGACCAGATATACGAACATGAAATTAGTGCTAGATTGACAAGTTAGCTTGGCCCTAGTAGAATATTCGGAAAAACTAAAAATCAAAGGCAAGGAACAAACAAACATCATTGCACAATACGGCAACAGCTACTTGGCTGAAATTGAAGACAAAGATAGTTGGAGTCAAAATAGTAAGCGTAGAAGTTTGAGTCAGAACGCTCGAAACTAAGTTTTTGGTTCATATAAGGATGAAGTTTAGAGAGAGAGGTGATGTTCAACAAAATGAAAATTAGCTTTAACAACTGCTAGGATGCAAAATATTCACTCAGCGTGAGACGTAGAACAACCAGCCGGCATCCATGAACGGGAACCAACTCATCATCGAGGCCGTCAATGGAACTTCTCCGAAACAATGCGTGGCTGCAGTTTTTTCCACTTTTCTATTTTTCTTTATACTGATTATAGCTTATAACTTAATTGAATTTTATGGTGTGTGATAAGGGAGAGCTTACTCCAATATAAGAAAGAATGTTGATATAGCGCAAATGGGAGACATTTGGGCCTGGAAGTGCCATGGATATATGCCCAATGGTGGTATCTCATATCTTCGGGAAGCTTATTCCTGTCATTATATATATTATATATATATATCATATATATTTAATAATATAATATATTATATATATATTATATATATATATATTATATATATATATATATATATATATATATATATAATTGTAGTACATTATATTAAATTATATATTATATATATATTATATTATATATAATATATATATTATATATATATATATATATTATATTTTAATATATATAATATATAATATTATATATAGTATTTATATATATATATATATTTGATAGTACAGTTATATATATATATATATATATATATATATATATATATATATATATTATTATATATATATATATATATATATATATATACTAATCGGTGCGGTGCGTGGTGCGCAATTTTGGTGCGGTGTAAGGTCGCTCTCGGTTGCGTTGTGGTGCGGAGAGCATTACAAAGAGACGATGTGGTGGTGAATGCGGAAAGATGCGGGTGGTGCGGTGCGGTGCGGTGCTTGGTGCGCTCACTCGACCAACCTGATATTACTATACATATATAATATATATATATATATATATTATATATATATATATATATATATATATCTATACTATATATTATATATTATATATATATATATAAATTATATATATATATATATATATATTATATATATAATTTATATATAATATATCTATATTATATTTATATATATATATATATATATATATATTTATATATATATATATATATTTATATATATATATTATATTATATATATATATACAGGGTGTTTTTACGAATAGGGGGAAAATTTGGAGGATATTATTCTTTGGTACCATTACAAGCGTCTTTGTCCTTAATAAGTTACCTGTAAGTTCTTTCATTTAGGCAGTAATGAGTTTAAAAGGTGCAAGGGGTATGATGTGAAAATTGGTGTTTATGTTCCGTAGATATGAACGGTTTGTCTACGGAAACCTGCAACGTAAAGTTAAGTTACAATAGAACAGATCATAGGATTACACCAATCGCATAGTCTTAAAAGTATACTAGAATAAATACTAAATAAGAAACCTTGCACATGACCACAGATAGGAGTAACCACATAACACTTATATATAAGAGAAAAGAGGATGAAATAAATATCTAGAAATAATTGTTAGAGATAAGTATTCCACCGAGCAAATATTTACACAGAGAAACGGATACAAAGCATAACAATACATCAATACACAAATATAATGCGAATCATATTATCACCTACACCTAAAATTAACTATAAATAATCTAATAGCGATAAATCGCGGCAGTCTAAATAACAATAAATTATGAATAAGTTCATTCCTATCACCATTACTTGATAAAATAGCTAAAACTAGGAATAAGGAGAAGAATATACATAAAACACAGAAAGTAAATAACATAATAGATCCTAAATCACATATATAATAATAATATAATAAAAAAAATAATATAATAATGAATTGATAATATATAATATATAATTAATATATAATAATTTAATATAATAAAATATAATATAATAATAATAATAAAAATGATAATAAATAATAATAAAATAATAATAAATAATATTTATAATATGATAAAATAAATTAATAAAATAATAATAATAATATATAAAATAATAATAATAATAATCACCTAATTATACAATAATAAATCCATAATCACAATATCATAATACATAAGATAATATCATACTAAACAAATCAATACATAATAAGTAACTAACAATATCAATAAACTAATAAATTCACTGGAATAACAAGTCATCAATAATCAAATCGATAAATAATAATATGATAAATAATAATAATAATATATAATAATGATAATAATAATAATTCACTATAATAATAATCAATAATAATAATAACCACATATAAACAACATAAATAACTCAATATAATAAAATAATAAATCAATAATAATATAAATAAGCTCATAAATAATATACAATTACGGAACTAAACAACCCCAGTCACATCATACACTGTTGAGCCACTTATCTACTATATATTTACCCTATCAAATGAGAAGAACATTAAGTATTTAATTTACAGACAAAAATACTTGCAATGTAAAAGATAATATTCTCCAATTATGTCCCCTACTTATACCAGATAAACCCACCCACCAATACTGTAAATAGATACGTCAACCAGCTACATAATAAAACAGCCTATGACAACTATATTAATACTATAAATAGTATCTATATATAAATATATATATATTATATATATTATATTTTATATATATATTATGAATATATATATAAATATATATATTATATATATATATATATATATATATATGAATTAATAAATAAGGCATTTCTTAATAGTATATTATTATAAAAATAATAATCAATTGCCAGCAATTTATTATGAAATCTTAAGCATCATGACTTTTGATATACAGTTTATAATTAA